>JAOWBW010001665.1:53573-228931 GCA_026119855.1 Campanula takesimana | reverse complement strand
AGTTCATTATTAGTTAATTCATCATTTATGATGTTTGCAATCTCAGGGTACTCAGAAATATCAAATTTTTCATTAGCAAAGAAGGAAACACACGCTCGGCTACGCCTCTCAATCCTCTTGGGTGAGGTATTAGAGACACTCTCGGACTCGAAAGTAAGTGTAAGTTGCTCTTCCTTTGTTGCTGTGCGGGGTATGCAAACCATTTCTTGGACTAAGAATTCCTCGGATACCACAGGTCCCTTTTGTTGAATACCAATTGATGATCGGCTCGGACGGAGCTTGGCGGATCTCACTGATGGTCTCGTTCATGATGACGGTGTCATGGATGGCGTTGACTTGGCATTCATTCATTACGGCAAGCTCTTCGAACATGGAGGCTAAATCTGTCGTTCTTCCCCACGGTGATTTCTTTCTGTCTCGGACTCTATAGTCACCTTCCTTCCCCACCATCACGGGGCGACATGGGAGTTGGTTCCCTTTCGGATTTCTGGATCTCACAATCGGAGAAGATTTCGAGGCCAGGCTTTTTGACACCTTTATTGTTAACCACGGCTCGGGAAAGATCATGTATGGAATGTCTTCCCCTGGCGGACAAAATATCCATTCAACGTCTTGCGGTAAGGCCTTAGGTTAGGGACTTCATACCGACGGCCTTCTTTACGAGCTCGGGCCTTTTCGCTCTTGATTGCTTGTTCTTGCTTCAAGTCTTCTTCGGAAGGCTCGTACCCCAAACCGAATGTGTTCTTGACAAATGGGAACTGCACGGTTGTAGGATTCCTTGCTGATATTTCCCTATGCCTAAACCAGGGAAGTAGTCCATATCCTCATCATGCGGAGTACTTTGTGATTGCTGGGGGTCCATGATCCATTCCTCCCTTCTTTGTCAATGGCGTTGATTGAGATGCCAGAGAGAGTGGAGTCTGGTAGACCGTGCGAACTTGGTGGACGGGCTCACCTTTTCTGTGGATAGTAATGTTTTCAGCCATTACGGTCACTATTTCATCACCATTTCGGATCTGACACATTGGTGGAGAGTTGACGGTACATCATTAGCATTATGAATCCATGGTCGACCCAACAGTAAGTTGAACGAGGCGGGATATCAAGCACTTGGAATGGAACGGACATGACCATGCTTCCAAACTCAATGTCAATTTCGATCATACCCATGACTGTACGGGCGGTGGTGTCATAACCTCGGATTACTTGAGTAGAGGGCTTTAAATCAGAATCCTTAAGCCCCAGTATGCCCATAATTCTACCAGGCATGAGATTGAGTGCGGAACCACCGTCCACTAAGACTCTTGAGACGGGCCTCCCCCTTGCTCGTACCTTGAGGTAAATAGCTTCGTTGTGGTCGGAACCAAACGGTGGAAGGTCCATATCGGCAAAGGTGATGACGTTGCCAAAGTGAATGTGACCAATCATTGGTGTGAGGTCCTCGGGAGTAGTATCGGGAGAAACTGATGTATCATCAAGATTGCGGATGACAAGATCTCGATGTTTCTTTGAGGATGCAATGAGGTCCCAAATAGAGATGTTGGCTTGAGTTTTCTTGAGTTGGACAGGTAGAGGATCTTCGGGAGTGTTGTGAGCTTGCGGCCTTTGAGAAGAGGAGCTCGGTGCGGAAGTGGAAGGGTTGCTTGCTATGACTCGACCGGATCGAGTTAGCATATTGACGTTCCCATCTTGCTTCTTTTTCCTATTCTCTAGTACTTCCCTCATTACCTCATCATAAGTCACTACATAACAAGAATTGTCAATTTTATTCATAACATTGGGGCCCCCATTCACAATTGGGATTGAATGGGTGGTCCCCTCAAGTTCTCCTATCTCTATTACATTGACGTGCTCGTCATTAGTCACTACAAATTCTTTCTTATCTATGAGATCTTGAATGACATTGCGGAGAACGAAGCATTCCTCGGTGGTGTGGCCACTATATTGGTGGTAGCCACAATATTTGTGGTGAGCATGATTGTCGTGGATCGTCTTGGGTTGGTACCCTTGCACGGGTGTGGACTTGACCCTTTGCCTTGAGGACCTCGAACACTTCGTTTGAGTCATGCCTTGGAGAGGGTGTACACACGGTCACTTCGGGGCCTTATCCCTTGAGGTGGAGGAACCTTTTGTAATTCCCCTTGTCAATAGTGACGGCGTTGACCGAGGCCTCTTTTGTGGAGTTGGAAGTGCTTTGTAGCGGTAAGTAGGAGTGGTCTTCTTAATCTCCTTGAGCAAGTCATCCATGCGTACCCCCGCCTCATACATTTGGGAGAAGTCGGAGTAGCAAGCCCCACTTAGGTGGGTGCGGAGATCAATCTTGAGACACTTGAGAAATATGTCCATTTGCTCTTTTGTGTTCGGCCTCTCAACAATTTCAGAGAGTTTGTCATTCCATCTCCTTGTGAAGTCGATGAAGGACTCATTGTCTCGTTGAGTAGTGTTCTCTAGCTCTTTCCTTGTGGGCCGGTGAGTGGTGTTGCCTTGGTATTGGTTCTTGAAGGCAAGCATGGCGGAGTCCCAATCAAGACGGACAGTGAGCGGGAGAGTAACATACCAATCTTTTGCCGCCCCCTCGAGAGTGAGAGGAAAGCATTGAGCCATCACCTGGTGGAGACCTTCTTTGGAACCATTGCCCAAATATAAGTCTCGATGTGAGCCATAGGACAAGAGTTGCCCTTGAATTTGCTTATGTCGGGCATCTTGAACTTATCGGGAAGAGCGGCCATAGTACTCATGAGGATGGATGATTGATAAATGCTTGTGTCGGAGCCTTTCCCCATGTGAGCCCATTGAATTTTTGGTCGATGTAGGCCATGATAGAATCCACCATTTTGGGCTCGTTGTCTCGGAACTCGGTCCCCCATTTTCTTGGTGCGGTGCTGACATACGGACTTTTGAACAAACCTCGGTCCATTCGGATTCATCATCATTGTTCTTGTTCTTTCCCTTGGCAAGGTTGGTGAGCTTTTCTTTCATTAGCTCCATTTCGGCCTCGTGGGCCTCCCTTTGGCTGTCGAGGTGGGATTGCCAAATGTCATCTTTGCTTTGTGCCTCCTTGTTAAGGGTGGAGACTTGCTCTTGGAGGAGTTGGACCATAGTTGAGAGCTGTTCGAGAGACATGGTGTTGCTGCTGCCGGTCATGGTTGATGTTGGAGCTGTTGGAGTGATCTCTTCACGGACTAACCGATTTGCTGAATCCCGGTAGACTTTGTAAGTACCAATTGAACCTATATTGCAGAAGAGGCCCTTGTCAGTCTTGAGTAACACTTGCGGTCCATGAAGAGGCTTAGAGCACACAGTTGGGCACACGACTCGAACCACATAAGAAAGACTCTTTTTTTTTTTTTTATAAGTCGGAGGGAATGAATCCCTTTTGGGGTTTCTAAGAAAATAATGGAATCGTCACACTAGTATATAGACCATCTCGCGGTCCCATATACTCATCGGATTCCATCACGCTTGTGAATCCTACATGTATCGGGATTAGACTAAATTAATGTAGTAAAGCATACATGCGGGGACGGATTTTTATTTTCGTCCAAAATAACCACTTTGGGGACGGATTTTTATTGCGTCCCTTTCAACAAGTTGGCATGTATGATTTGAAGACATTAGTTTAGGGAAATCTCGGTACATGGAAACCGACTTGAGTCACGGAGTGTTAGACCCTAACTAGAATTGTGTGTTTGTGCTCGGCTTGAATATAGGCTCAAAGGTCACCCCCGGCATGTAGTCTTGAACTACGCCACGGGCTGAGGTTTACCGCTTCGAAAGAGCCAAGGTCTGGTGGAGCTTGAAACTTTCTAGGACGGGCCTCGACGGGTTTGGGGTTGGACTTGTGCGACTCGATAGTGAGCAGTTCATAGGAATATGTGCATGTAGTGTGAGGTCTAACAAGTGACAATTTTTTTTTTTTTTTTTTTTTTTTTTTTGAAAAGAAAGAAAAACACACAAAACACATAAGCACATAAAATTACAACTCCCGAGTCACCCGTGTGACCGGTAAATAAAACACAAATTAAAACAGTCCGAGGGTTCAATTCTGTTCTGATGCAGGCAACTGTGCCCACACCCCACTGTACTGCTCAGTCACTGAAACCTGTTTCTGTTCTGGGAATCAACCCAGAAGCGTGCGCCTCTGAGCGCTGAAGTGAGACGCGCGCGCATGGCGCAATGCTTATGGGAGGCGCGCGCTTCTGGGGTACACCTGTCAGAATGTCAGACCTTGGACTCAGGGGATTGCCCTGGTCCCATGTTCATATTGTAACCCCTGCAGAAGTGATTAGTGCAGAATAACAGAAGAAGAAGATGAAGAACATGAAGAAGTGGGCGATTCTGGTTCTTGATGCGGGATGCGCGCGCCTTAGGCTTAAAAGGCCAGACGCGCGCGCCTCCCCCATCAGGAAACAGAATGCCCAGAAAAGATGTAGATTTCGATCATAATGCAAGTTTAACCCTCAAAAACTCCCCAGCAGAGTCGCCACTGTAGATACCCCGGGGAACCACGGCTTGGCTAGAGCGGTGAATTGTCCTAGGATGTCTAACTTGTTTTAGAGTCGCCACCTATGTTTTGAGGAACATAAGAAAAACCTATTGATTGTAGCCTAAATTTGATACGAAAACAGAGATTCTTTGTTTTGAGGTTCGGGGGTTAGATTACGAGATGGGAAGTACCGAAACACCCATCTCGCCCAACTAAAGTTGGTCTTGCTTGATCAAAATCTACATGAATGGTAACGTTCTTCTTCTTATTCTTTAAGTTATAAAAAGGGGGGTTTAAAATAGGATTTGGAATGTAGGAGATAACTCCTTAACCAACCTCAATGAGATGAGGTGATCACTAGAGTCATGTCCCAAAATGATTTGGGTGATTGCACATTTGATTAAAATAAAAAGAGAGAGAGGAGATGAAGTAGAAAAGAAAGGAAAAGATGAACTTTTACCTACAATTTGGAGAACTTCAAATATTGCTTGGAGAGATCCTTGGAGAACCTTTAGAAAGTGATTTTGGTATAGTTTTTGTAAGTTCAATTTTCGGTCTAAGTTTTCGATCCTTGAAAATGGAGGTAAAGAGAGGTTTTTATAGGTGAAAGAGGGGTGTTTTTGGTGCCAAAACTCAGTCACCAAGAAATCCTTCCCGGGCAAAATCCTGTAAATTGAGCAAGGGAGGGAATCCTGGCCAGAAATCTGTAACTGACGACCAGAGGCGCGCGCTTCCTGCTTTGGGGGCGGGAGGCGCGCGCGCCTGGCTCCTCCTGTAGGAGGCGCGCGACTCAGAGAAGGCAATTTTGACAGAATGGACTAGAAAGTCAGCCCTGTCATTCAGTTTAGTCCCTGGACTTAACGAAGTCAGTCAGGAACTTAACGGAAGTGACAGGAACTCACGAGGAACAATTAAAATGGGGAGAAACACAAAATCAAATGTGCAATCGGGGTGAGAGGTCCAAGGCGGGGTGTCTACAACCGCTGGAGGGTGAAACTTATCATCTTCAAAGTTCGTGATTCTTACTATGTTCGTGATCATGGTTTCCAGCCTCCATCGAATTCAAGGTTGCAAAATCAAAGTCATCAAGGATTAGTATTCTAGTATTCATTATGTTGTATTTGACTTAATCATATGAATGGATCTATGGGATTTGGGTTTCATTAAATTTTAAATGCTTAATTCCGCTGCGCATATTACTACGAAACCCAACAGGTTAGACCTACCCGGGGGTTTTTCCTTAAGGACCAAATCTCCTACCCAAATTTCTCAGGGCTTCACCTTCCTATCAAAAGCTCGCGCCATTCTCCCTTGGTAGGTGCGGATGTGCTCCATTGCCTTCAGACGACGTTCATCCAACAACGCCAATTCATCATGCCGGCTCCGAAGCCAATAAACCTCATGGATTTTGTTCTCCAACAAAATTCTCATTGACGGTATCTCCAACTCAGCCGGGAGCATGGCCTCCATTCCATAAGTCGAAGCAAAAGGGATTTCCCCAGTGGCGGTTCTAACTGAGGTCCGGTAGCCCCACAATGCTAGATGTAGCTTTTTGGGCCAATCTCTCCCCCGTGTTGCCATTTTCTTAATAATCCGTTCGAGCGTTTTGTTGGCGTCCTCCACTGCACCATTGGTCTGAGGCCTATATGGGGAGGATTTGTGGCGAGTGACTCGGAACTCACCTAATAATTGATCACATTCACCTTCGAAGTGCGAGCCATTATCGGTGATGACCTCATTCGGGATCCCGTACCGGCACATGATGTTTTCCTTTATAACCCCGCAACCTTCTTGGAAGTGAGAACCCTGTAGGATTTAGCCTCTACCCACTTTGTGAAGTAATCCACGGCTACCAAAACGAACTCGTGGCCATTGCTCCCGGGCGGGAAAATTTTCCCAATACTGTCAATGCCCCATGTTGAGAAGGGCCATGGTGTGGTCATACAGTAAAGATGGTGAGGTGGTAGGTGGTTGAGGTTGGAGAACCGCTGACACTTATCACACTTCTTCACAAATTGTATGCAATCGGTCTCCATTGAGATCCAAAAGTAGCCCATCTGTAGGATGACTTGCATCAATGCCCTTGCATTCATATAAGGGCCACACACTCCGCCATGAACCTCTTGCATGAGTTCTTTCAGCTTTTCCATGCTTATACACCTAAGGAGAAGGCCCTGATAGCGCTTTTTGTACAAGATATCTCCCAAGATGACATAGTGGGATGCGAGCCGTTTGAGTGCCGCCATGCTTTTAGCTTTTATCCCATCCACATATTCTCCCTTTTCATTCATGAAGGGAGCTTCCCTGTCACGACCCGAAATCTAGGCTCTATTTTATTAGTAATAAATAATTATTATTTATTTATTTGCTTATTTATTTATTTAAATTATTATTTATTTATATATTATGTGTGCATTTTATGTTTCATAATATTTATGCCTAGCATTTTATTCGAGTTATTTGGGTTAGCGTAAGTATTTGTGTCTAGCATTATTTGGTTGATATTGTGTTAATTGGGTAGAAGGTTGATAGGGGTTTTATTTGTGCTAGCTAAGTGAGGAGGGGGCCTAAGTGTAAGTTTTCAAATCAATTTTTAACTACTCCCTCTCTACTCCTCCTCTTCTCCCTCATTCTTCCTCTCTTCTTTCCCAGCTCATTTCTCTCTCTCTCTCCAAAGAAGGGTAAGTTTTTTCTCTCTCACTTCTCTCTACATTTCCATCATCTTCCTCTCATTATTTCTCATTTCTTAAAACGTGAAACTTGTTTAGATCGTCGATAGGATCGTAGGAAGCCAAAAAGAATTGAATTCCGTCATCTTTGAGAATTTTCATGTAAGTTACTTTTCCCCCATTTTTATGCTAAAATTCTCATAACAGGTTTCTACAATGCTTTAATTGTTATATTTGAAGTTTGGTTGAGTTTGGAATTGATTTGGAATTTATTTGAGTTTTTGGTCAAAAATGGTGATTTTATGAATGTTGGGTTTGATTCTTGGTTTTGGTTGATAAATGGTGTATTTGGACCCCCATCCTATATATAAGTTGTTTTGGTACATTTTGGAACTTGTTGAAGGAGTTGAGTTTGAGTATTTTGTGTTTTGGTGTATTTTGGGTCGAAATTGAAGAACCCAGCTCTGTTCTTTCCGGCCAAAACCCAGGCCGAGCGCCCGCCTGTCCTTGCCCAGGCGCCCGCCTGCACCCCTTTTTCAAGCGGCCAGACCTTCTGGTCAAATGAGCGCCCGCCTGCCCCTGCCCGAGCGCCCGCCCGCCGCCTGCTTGGAATTTTGCCCTTTTTGTTTGTTTAAACTAAATGGCTTACCTAGTTTAGGGTTCCTTCTTCTAATTAACTTAAGTTAACATCGTGGAACACTTTATTAATTGAATTTGATTCCTTTGTGAATAAAGGTGGTACGAGACTTGATTAAATTATTAATTGAGAATGTGAAGCACTTTGATGATGCGCGTTTGTTTAATTCATCTTCTTGGTGACTAATTGGAATGATTCCCTACTTTGGAATCGTAAGATGTTTATTCATGCTAATATATTATTACTTAGCATTTATTTGGAAGCCCAGCTGGCATATTTGTTGCATCGGGCGATGGGAGAGATTATAATGGCAAAGCCAAGTCCATTATAATGTTGACCATTGTTTGCCCTTACTATACCCCTTTTCCAGATTGGCCTTGGAAGAGATAAGTTAGCTTCCTTTGTGAATGTATCTAGCTACCGAGCATGACTTTGTGGCATGGCTCTTGTCCTTTGTGACACTCTTATGGTTATTGTTCCGGTACCGGGATTTCTCTTCAGCTTTCATGCTATTATGAAGATGTTGATGGTTGATTATTGAAGCTGCGCAGCGATCCTTTATTTGGATGTTTCGGTTTGGAAACCTTGGCTAATATCCTTTGTTATGTGTTTATTTCCGCTGCTATCTGTTATGAGATAAATGCTATGTGTTAGCTATGATTTATTATTGTATATTGCATCATAGCATGTCATGTAGTTGCATTAGTAACTTATTGAGATTTATCTCACCCCCTTTCTTTTATCTTTGTTTTTCCTTAACCCCCCCCCCCAGGTGCTAAGGATTAGTCTCGTTGATCACGAGAAAGAGGACGTCGAGTGTGGATACATTCTTTTGGGGAAAGTTGTTATAGGTTGGTTTACATTATATAAATGTGTAACCTTTTGCGGATAGTTGTACCAAACAATGACGTCATTAAGAATTGTACATTTATATTCTGTGGGCATAAACTTGTGGAAGTTTATGATAGTTGTATTTGGTTATTATCAAACTTGGATTTGTAAAACTTTGGATCATCACCTTTTGGTATCAAATGAAATTTTTATCTTCGGTGTTTCACAGTTTTGGTTTTAAGTCGAGGTCCAGCTCGCGATCTCGGGCCCGCGGGGTTCGGGGCCGCGACAGTTGGTATCAGAGCTATGGCATTAGCTCTATGTATAAGTATAGGTGGATTAGTTTGACCTAGGAGGGTAGTAGTGTGTGGATTGATTAACGGTTGATGTTTTATGCAGGTACTTGTTTACAATGGTTCGTAAAAGGAGTGGTGAAGGTAGTACCGGTAATGCAAATCAGAATGATACAAGGGAAGAATCCCGTGCCATGTTTCAAGGCATGTTCGAGGCGGCCATGAAGGCCATACATGATCAAGGTCCGAGGGTAGAACAAGCACCACCCCGCTATGGATTGGAGCAATTTCTCAAGCTAAAACCAGTTGAATTCAATGGGGAACCCGATGTTCGGAAAGCTGAGTTGTGGATTTAGTCGATGGAGAAGATTTATGAGGTATTTGGTTGCACGGATGAGGACAAGGTCCGGTTCGCGGCTTACAAACTTGTGGGAGCCGCTGAGCATTGGTGGAAGGGTGTTAAAGCTAGTTGGGATGATACTCACACGGTGTATGCGTGGGAGTTGTTTGTGCGCAAATTCAAGGAACATTTCATTCCGGTTGTTGATCAAAACCGAAAGGAGATCGAGCTGCTCAACCTGGAGCAAGGTTTGTTGTCTATAGCATAATACTCGGCAAAGTTCACAGAATTAGCCCGGTATTGTGACTGTTTGGTGAGGACCGAGGAACAAAAAGCTATGAGATTCATTCGGGGATTGAAGACCTCCATCCGTACTCAACTTATTGCCCAACGGATTGTGACCTTCCAAGATGCGGTAGACCGAGCCTACTTGATAGAGCAAGATATTGGGGAGCACAACAGGAAAACTGAGGTTGTGGGTACGGGTAAACCGGGAAGCCATGCTAAATCTCAACCTCAACACCGTTTCGACAACCGAGGTAACCCGGGAGCATCATCTCAGTTTAAGGGGTAAACCACACCGAGGAATCCGGGTATTACTCCGGGGATTCAGAATAGGAAGCCTTGTACTTTTTGTCAGATGGTAGGCCATACGGAGGATAGCTGTTGGAAAAAGCAAGGCAAGTGTACCAATTGTGGCGAAATGGGGCAATTTGCGAGAGATTGCACGAGGCATCGAGGTCAGTCATCCGGGTCAAGGGTTGGTACTAATCAGGGTCATTAAAGGGATGCCGCTGGGAAGCCCAAAGTTCAAGGAAAGATTTATGCAATGAATCAACAACAGGCGACCGATGATCCTTCGGTTATTGGAGGTATTGTTTCTGTGTCTAATGTGAGCACACGAGCGTTAGTAGATCCAGGATCATCTCATTCATACATTTCTGTGCAATTTGCTCCCATGTTAAATGCTGCATTCGAGTCTTTACCGTACGTGCTAGAGGTGTCGACCCCTATAGGAGAATGCTTGATTTCTGATCGAGTCTTTCGTGCTTGTGATGTGGGTATTTGTGGTCGTGTCCTTTGTGCGGATTTAGTAGTTCTTCCTATCCAAGACTTTGATGTCATTTTGGGTATGGACTGGTTGAGCAAGTTTCATGCTTCCGTTGATTGCCGTAAGAAAACTGTTACTATTTCTATTCCCGATGTGCCTAAATTTGTGTTTGAGGCTAGTCCTCTGAGTAGAAAGGTTCGCTTAATTTCTTATATGAAAGCGAGAAAATTTTTGCATCGTGGTTGTGAGGGGTATTTGGCTAGTGTGCTTGATACTAGGAAAGAATCCCCTAGTTTGGATAGTGTTCGGGTAGTTCGGGAATTTCCCGATGTTTTCTATACCGAGTATGATATGCCGCCCGATCGTGAGATTGAGTTTTGTATAGACCTTTTGCCGGGTACGGCTCCAATTTCGAAAGCACCTTATAGATTGGCTCCCGCAGAGTTGAAGGAATTAAAGGTTCAATTGCAAGAGTTGCTTGATCGAGGGTTTATCCGCCCTAGTGTTTCCCTGTGGGGAGCACCGGTTTTATTTGTGCGGAAGAAAGACGGTTCCTTGAGATTGTGCATCGATTACAGAAAGTTGAATCAGGTTACGGTGAAAAACAAGTATCCTCTACCGCACATTGATGATTTATTTGATCAGCTTCAAGGGTCCGTTGTGTTTTCCAAGCTTGATTTGAGGAGTGGGTACCATCAGTTGAAGATTCGATCGGAGGATATTTCGAAGACTACTTTTCGCACTCGGTATGGTCATTACGAGTTCTTGGTTATGCCGTTTGGGTTGACGAACGCGCCTGCAGTATTTATGGATTTGATGAACCGGGTTTTCCATCCTTATCTTGATTCGTTCGTGGTGGTCTTTATTGATGATATACTCGTCTACTCTAAATCCCGAGAGGAGCACGAGCAGCACTTGAGGACAATTTTATCCGTTCTTGCGAGGGATCAGTTGTTTGCAAAGTTTAGTAAATGCGAATTTTGGCTCGAGAAGGTTTCTTTCCTGGGTCATGTTATTTCGAAGGACGGGATTTCTGTGGATCCTTCAAAGATTGAGGCTATAGTGGATTGGAAGAGACCCGAGTCAGTGACAGAGATTCGTAGTTTTCTGGGTTTAGCCGGGTATTACCAAAGATTTATTGAGGGATTTTCGAGGATCGCTACTCTGATGACTCAGTTGACCCGGAAGAATGTCCCATTTGTATGGACCGAGAAATGTGACAAGAGTTTCGAGGAATTGAAGAAGAGGTTGACTACCGCACCGATCTTGACTTTGCCTAATGGGAGCGATGGCCTAGTGATTTACAGTGATGCTTCGAAAGAGGGTTTGGGTTGTGTATTGATGCAGAATGGGAAAGTAATTGCTTATGCTTCGAGGAAGTTGACCCCTAGTGAACAGAATTACCCCACTCATGATATGGAGTTGGCTGCGATAGTATTTGCGTTGCACAAATGGAAGCATTACCTTTATGGAGCGAAGTTTGAGATTTTTACCGATCACAAGAGTTTGAAATACCTCTTCTCTCAAAAGGAACTGAACAACCGGCAGCGTAGGTGGATGGAGCTTTTAAAGGATTACGATTGTACAATTTCTTATCACCCGGGAAAAGCAAACGTGGTTGCCAATGCGATTAGTAGAAAGTCTTATGTGGCTTCGATGATGGTTCGAGAGTGGAAAATGCTTGAGGATGTGCGAGATTGGTCTCCTCATGAATCGAGACATGGGGCTATTTTTGCGAATATTAGGGTATCTCCGACCCTAATTCAGAGGATAAAGGAAGCGCAGAAAGAAGATCCCGAGTTGGTGAAGATAATGGGTAAATTGAAGGAAAAGAACTTCGAGGATTTTTCTTTGAGTCCGAGTGGAGTTTTGACTTTCCGTGATCGTTTGTGTGTACCCGATGTTGGTGGAATAAAGAGGCAAGTTTTAGATGAGGGTCACAAATCGAGATATACTATTCATCCGGGTAGTACGAAGATGTATCAGGATTTGAAGCGACACTTTTGGTGGATTAATATGAAAAGGGAAATAGCGGAGTATGTTTCGAAGTGTTTAACGTGTCAGCAGGTCAAAGCCGAGCATCAGAGACCCGCAGGACTACTTCAGCCGTTAGAGATCCCCGAGTGGAAATGGGAGCATGTGACTATGGATTTCGTTACGGGACTGCCTCGTACTCGTAGGAAGTATGACAGTGTTTGGGTCATAGTGGATAGATTGACCAAGAGTGCCCATTTCTTGCCTATTGACATCAGATATTCGATGGAGAAGCTTGTGACCCTTTATATCGGTGAGATCGTTAGATTGCATGGGGTTCCGGTTAGCATTGTGTCAGATCGAGACCCGAGATTTACTTCTAGATTTTGGAAGGCGTTTCAGGAAGCTTTAGGTACAGATTTGCGATTCAGCACATCTTTTCATCCTCAGACCGACGGTCAATCCGAGAGGACTATTCAGATTCTTGAGGATATGTTGCGAGCTTGTGCGATAGACTTCTCTGATTCTTGGGATTCGCACCTACCGTTAGTGGAATTCTCTTACAACAACAGTTATCAGGCTAGTATCGAGATGGCACCGTATGAGGCCTTGTATGGAAGAAAATGTAGATCGCCTATTTGTTGGGATGAGGTTGGTGAAGCGAAGATCGTGGGTATTGATTTGCTTCAGGATTCAGTTGAAAAGGTTAGAGTTATCCGGGATCAAATGAAAACAGCCCAGAGTCGACATAAGAGCTATGCAGATAACCGAAGGCGAGATCTTAGTTTTCAGACCGGTGATTTTGTGTTCTTGAAAGTATCTCCAAAGGTGGGTATTCGTAGGTTTGGGAAGAAAGGCAAATTGGCTCCGAGGTTTATTGGCCCGTTTGAGATTTTGGGAAAGGTTGGACTTCTAGCATACCGCCTTGCGTTACCGCCATCTTTAGACCGGTTGCACAACGTTTTCCACATTTCTATGCTTCGGAAGTATGTTCATGATCCATCTCACGTGTTACCGAGGGTACCGGAGGATATTGAGCTCGATATGACTTATGAAGAACGACCGGTTCGGATCCTAGATTCTAAAGTTCAAGAGTTGAGGAACAAAAGCATTGCGTTGATTAGAGTCCTTTGGAGGAATCATAATATCGAGGAGTCGACGTGGGAGCTCCGAGATGAGATCGAGAGGAAATTTCCGTGGCTTTTTAATTCGGGTAATTCTCGTTAAAATTCGGGTCGAATTTTCTTTAAGGGGGAGTGAATGTCACGACCCGAAATCTAGGCTCTATTTTATTAGTAATAAATAATTATTATTTATTTATTTGCTTATTTATTTATTTATTTAAATTATTATTTATTTATATATTATGTGTGCATTTTATGTTTCATAATATTTATGCCTAGCATTTTATTCGAGTTATTTGGGTTAGTGTAAGTATTTGTGTCTAGCATTATTTTGTTGATATTGTGTTAATTGGGTAGAAGGTTGATAGGGGTTTTATTTGTGCTAGCTAAGTGAGGAGGGGGCCTAAGTGTAAGTTTTCAAATCATTTTTTAACTACTCCCTCCCTACTCCTCCTCTTCTCCCTCATTCTTCCTCTCTTCTTTCCCAGCTCATTTCTCTCTCTCTCTCCAAAGAAGGGTAAGTTTTTTCTCTCTCACTTCTCTCTACATTTCCATCATCTTCCTCTCATTATTTCTCATTTCTTAAAACGTGAAACTTGTTTAGATGGTCGATAGGATCGTAGGAAGCCAAAAAGAATTGAATTCCGTCATCTTTGAGAATTTTCATGTAAATTACTTTTCCCCCATTTTTATGCTAAAATGCTCATAACATGTTTCTACAATGCTTTAATTGTTATATTTGAAGTTTGGTTGAGTTTGGAATTGATTTGGAATTTATTTGAGTTTTTGGTCAAAAATGGTGATTTTATGAATGTTGGGTTTGATTCTTGGTTTTGGTTGATAAATGGTGTATTTGGACCCCCATCCTAGATATAAGTTGTTTTGGTACATTTTGGAACTTGTTGAAGGAGTTGAGTTTGAGTATTTTATGTTTTGGTGTATTTTGGGTCGAAATTGAAGAACCCAGCTCTGTTCTTCCCTGCCAAAACCCAGGCCGAGCGCCCGCCTGCCCTTGCCCAGGCGCCCGCCTGCACCCCTTTTTCAAGCGGCCAGACCTTCTGGTCAAATGAGCGCCCGCCTGCCCCTGCCCGAGCGCCCGCCCGCCGCCTGCTTGGAATTTTGCCCTTTTTGTTTGTTTAAACTAAATGGCTTACCTAGTTTAGGGTTCCTTCTTCTAATTAACTTAAGTTAACATCGTGGAACACTTTATTAATTGAATTTGATTCATTTGTGAATAAAGGTGGTACGAGACTTGATTAAATTATTAATTGAGAATGTGAAGCACTTTGATGATGCGCGTTTGTTTAATTCATCTTCTTGGTGACTAATTGGAATGATTCCCTACTTTGGAATCGTAAGATGTTTATTCATGCTAATATATTATTACTTAGCATTTATTTGGAAGCCCAGCTGGCATATTTGTTGCATCGGGCGATGGGAGAGATTATAATGGCAAAGCCAAGTCCATTATAATGTTGACCATTGTTTGCCCTTACTATACCCCTTTTCCAGATTGGCCTTGGAAGAGATAAGTTAGCTTCCTTTGTGAATGTATCTAGCTACCGAGCATGACTTTGTGGCATGGCTCTTGTCCTTTGTGACACTCTTATGGTTATTGTTCCGGTACCGGGGATTTCTCTTCAGCTTTCATGCTATTATGAAGATGTTGATGGTTGATTATTGAAGCTGCGCAGCGATCCTTTATTTGGGTGTATCGGTTTGGAAACCTTGGCTAATATCCTTTGTTATGTGTTTATTTCCGCTGCTATCTGTTATGAGATAAATGCTATGTGTTAGCTATGATTTATTATTGTATATTGCATCATAGCATGTCATGTAGTTGCATTAGTAACTTATTGAGATTTATCTCACCCCCTTTCTTTTATCTTTGTTTTTCCTTAACCCCCCCCAGGTGCTAAGGATTAGTCTCGCTGATCACGAGAAAGAGGACGTCGAGTGTGGATACATTCTTTTGGGGAAAGTTGTTATAGGTTGGTTTACATTATATAAATGTGTAACCTTTTGGGGATAGTTGTACCAAACAATGACGTCATTAAGAATTGTACATTTATATTCTGTTGGGCATAAACTTGTGGAAGTTTATAATAGTTGTATTTGGTTATTATCAAACTTGGATTTGTAAAACTTTGGATCATCACCTTTTGGTATCAAATGAAATTTTTATCTTCGGTGTTTCACAGTTTTGGTTTTAAGTCGACGTCCATCTCGCGATCTCGGGCCCACGGGGTTCGGGACCGCGACATTCCCTTCCTTGAGGAATCGGTAAATCTGGTTGTACAATGGCTCCTCCACCTTTTATTGTGTCACGACCCGAAAACTAGGCTCTATTTTATTGATAATAAATAATTATTATTTATTTATTTGCTTATTTATTTATCTAAATTATTATTTATTTAAATATTTATGTGTGCATTTTATGTTTCATCGTAATTATGCTTAGCATTTTATTTGAGTCATTCGGGTTAGTGTAGCATTGTTGGGTCTTAATTGTTAGTGGGGAGTATAAGAATTTGTGAGTAGTAGGGGAGGGGCCCTAAGTGTAACTTTTTAAAACCATCTTACATACTCTCTCATCCTCCCTCCCTCACCTCCCCCACTCTCATTTTTCCCCTGCACACTCCATCTCTCTCTCTCTCTCTTCCATTGCCAAAGAAAGGTAAGTTTCTTCTCTTACTTTTCTCTTCACTTCCTTCCTCTTCCTCTAATTATTTCTCATTTCTTAAAACATGAATCTTGTTTAGATCGTCGATAGGATCGTAGGAAGCCAAAAATATTCGAGTTCCGGCAACTTTGAGAAAATCCGGGTAAGTTGCTTTTCCCCCATTTTTATGCTAAAATGTTCATATCATGTTTATATAATGCTTGATGTGTTATATTTGAAGTTTGGTTGAGTTTAGAATTTATTTGGAATTTATTTTGGGTTTTGATTAAAAATGGTGATTTGGTTGAATGTTGGGATTTAATCTTGATTTTGGTTGTTATATGAGTTCTTTTAGACCCATAAGTTGCTCTAGTACCTTAGTATGCTAGTTAGGAGTGTTGGATTTTGGTTTAGTTTTGGTTTGGGTTGAAAACGGAAGAACCCCGTTCATCCCTCCCGATTTCCGGCAGACCAGAGGGTTGGGAGACCGCCCAAAATATGGTGGGCGACCGCACATCTATCTGAAAGGTTTTGTTCTTGTTTGATGGCTTTTTGTGCGACCGCACAGACTCGATTGGGCGGCCGCACAGAACCTCCGAAGGCTTTCATTTGTTATTTTATGTGATTGAAGAATGCGTTTTGGTCTAAGTCTTGGGTGTCCTTCTTGTCGACCTTAGTGAGCATTGTAGTGCACTCTAGTGATAGAATTGGGTCCCTTGTGATTAAGTTTGTGTTGTGAAATTTAGTTTTATGTTCTTTAATAATTTTGGGGTTACTTGGGTTTTAGAGGCACATGAATTGAGTTTTCTTGTCTTTAAATGTTAGGATAGAAGTATATATAGGTACTCCTAAGTTTTAGAACGAAAGGAGTGAAATTCGGAGCTAAAACATGGATTTTTCATAATGTCCGGCCGAACACTTTATAAAAATTGTCCGTTTTACGTTCAATCTTCCGGAGACCATAACTTCTTCGTCCGGACTCCGTTTTAGACGTGTAAACTATCGTTGGAAATCTCTTTTCGAGTACTACTCAGTGGTTATATTGGCCGCATGGTTCCAGATCAGAATGGTTGTATCATTGTTGAAGTTTAAGATCAAGGTGTAGCCTCGGTCTAGATTCCATAGTACTATTCTAGTTGACTTAGTAGGGCACCGTAGAACACTTTAGTGATTGAAATTGGTTCCTTTGTGAACAATGGTGTTATGTAATTTGATCAAGTATTATTTGGGAATGTTTGGGCATCTTATGATGTGTTCGTGATTGTTCAAATCGAATTGATTTTTGAGTAAGACTTGGTCTAGGTTTTAGGCGATGACCTATAGTACCTAGGGGTTGTTATTGAACACCAAGGTGTAGGGTTTAGTCCTGTCATGATCATGTTCTAATAAGTGTAACCTTTTGGATTCGTTTGGGATGTTTAGAATTGGTTCGTTACGAACGGAGGTAAAGCGTGAATTGGCAATTGGGTACCTACGGTTTGATTAACCTTAAGGTGTATTCATTCTGATTTCCTAGTTTGGAATTCTAGGTGTGATGAGATGGTTGAGTTCATAGTCCTAGTACATCTTTATGAATAAACGTTTAGGATAATTTTGGGTTATAGTCGTTGTACTATTTGTGAGCGACCGTTTGGATTGTGTTCTTTATGATTAACTCGTGGGTATCATCTTTGGAATGTATCTGGTATGGTTCCTCTTTATGAAATTACTGTATTCTAATAATCATTGTTGTTGAGCTCCTTATGAGCAATTCCGTTTATCGTTGTTGTGCTCTTCATGAGAAACTCTATTATCGTTGTTGTTAAACTCTTCATGAGTAACCGTTGCATCTTTATGGTGATTAATTGGTATGGTTCCCTACTTTGGAACCCTAAGTTCTTTAATTAAGCTAGTATTTATTACTTAGCATTTATTTGAAAGCCCAGCTAGCATATTTGTTGCATCGGGCGATGGGAAAGATTATAATGGCAAAGTCAAGTCCATTATAATGTTGACCATTGTTTTGCCCCCTTCTATACCCCCTTTTCCAGATTGGCCTTGGAAGGGATAAGTTAGCTTCCTTTGTGAATGTATCTAGCTACCGAGCATGACTTTGTGTCATGGTTCTTGTCCTTTGTGACACTCTCATTGTTATTGGTTCCGGTACCGGGTTTCTCTTCAGCTATTATGCTACTATGAAGATGGTTGTTTGATTGATGGGTTGATTGGTCGCTTCTGACCGGGGTTTTCTCTTCAAGCTCTCATGCTACTATGAAGATGTTGATTGTTGATTATTGAAGCTGCGCAGCGACCTTTATTTGGTTCTTTCAGTTGGGTGAAACCTTGGCTATGAATCCACCTATGAGTGTTTATTTCAGCTTTATGTGTTGCATGATGAGCTGGTCGTTATTTCCAACCGGTATGGGACGGTTGGCGATAGGGAGCCTCTCATTTGTTGTTATATGTTTATCTATATGATTGGTTATTGGAAGTTACTGTTCGACAGCATGTCACTTATTATTCCGCTGCTATCTGTCTTATGTTAATTTCATTTCGTCATTGCACATTAGCATGTCATGTAGTTGCATTAGTAACTTACTGAGATTTTATCTCACCCCGTTTCTTGTTTCAAATTGTTTTTCCTTAACCCCCCCCCCCCGGAAAGCAAGTGGTAGCGTTGTGAGGCCCGTAGTAGCGGGAATCTTCTGAGCAGGTTGATCGTATTTGGGATAGTTGCTCTTCGGAGCCTTTATGTATTTTATTGTGGGTTCGTAGTCGTTCAGTGTGTTGTATATACGGTTGTACTTTGGATACTTTTGTTAATAGTTGTTCTTGCTTCCGCATTTGTTCCAGTCTCTGAGTTATAATCTCGTTGAGGTATTGTTTGATGGTATTGGTTTATAGTTGAATTCACGCGTCCGGTTTGGTATATTACATTTTGGAGATGTACATTTTGTAAAGTTTTTTTTTATATATGGGTTTTTGAGATTTCCGGGGCGTGACAGTTGGTATCAGAGCAATGGTTTTAGATCTTGAAGGAGAATAAGAACTCTGATATTGAATAGGTTTCAATACTTGGATGTTATGATTTTGAGTGGTTTAGAAACTAAGTTTTCTTGAAAGAATGAGGTTAAGGTAGAAGTTGGTTGAGTTATAAGTCGTGATATTGACGTCGAGTGTTTCTTCTCATGTGGTATATCCAGTATAGAATTGGTGTCAATAGTGTTAGTTCCATTGGGGTTAGTCGGTTTGAGAATCGAGAGTACGAGTTTTGAAGGCTTGGGCATACCTATTTCGTAAAGTGGAAATGTCTTGTGCTATATTCTTATGTTTGTTCTCGTTAAGTGATTTATGTTGAGGTGTACTCTCGAGTACGGAATTTCGTGATCGCTACTGATAGAGGTAAGGTGATCTGGTTATGTCACCTATGCGGGATATTGATGAGTTAAGTGGTATGGTTTAGCTTTCTATATGATACGAATTTCTTGTGTGCCATCGATAGGTGGAGAATATTTCTATACTGGTATGTTGACTTTGTTTAGGAGCATACTAGGTGTATATATATATATATATATATATATATAATGTTCAAGTTCTATATTGAAAATCCGAAAATCTTTATTATAAGGTTGTGCTGGGAATTTAGCTTATTCTGTTGGCAATGTTAATTTTGAAGTCTTGGGTATAATTTATATTGGGGGCAACATGTCGCTTGATCGATAGGGAACTTGGGTTAAATTGGGTTTTTGTGGTACGAGGTTGTAATGCTAATATTTAGATCAATATCCATATTGTATCGGTTGGGTTATAGGAGTTGAGGATTCAATGAGAATCTCTTGAGGAAAATTTTGGTCACTTTTAGTACATCTCCGTGAATGCATCGGAATGGATTAGTATGGAGAGGCGTACGATTTGTTATGGATGATGAGTTTGTTGTAGGAGTTATGATCATTAATGGTGATAAGCGTGTTAAGTTAGAAAGGACTAAGTACAATTTGGGAGAGTAATAATTTCTCAATCTATGTTAAAGGCATTTTGAAATTTTGGTTATATAGTGGTTCTATGGTTCTAAATCCCTTCTTGGTGGCGTTTCCCGAATTGGATCAAGGGTATGTGAAGAAAGTTGAGTATCAATACTTGGGCATAATTAAGGAATATCATGATTTGGTATTGGGTCAGTCGGAACGTTACTAGCTAATTGGCTTATTTTGATGGTAGTACTATTGAGCCTAAGTATCATTAGGTTAATAAATGTATGCGTGAAAGACTAACTTGGGTTAGCTATTGAAGATTTGGGGTTTGTTGATTTCCTTGGGTATATGAGCACATATTATTAACTACAAAGGGAGTTAGAGGAAATCCCTTGAAGATAAAATTTAGATCGTTTTCGGACTATTGAGTATTCGTAATTATTTTAGGCTTTCAAGGATTGGAGAGTTATGACGATAATATTATGGCGAAGATTTAAGTGGACATTTTGTATTAAAATTTTGGGTTTATATTACACCACTAGTTTAGGGTGCTGCCTAGAGCGAGAGCACTATAATGGGAATCCTTAGAGATATAGACTTTGGTGAATATTATGGGGATGGAAAATTTCTTTAACCTTTCATATTTTTTTTTAATGGCTAATTTAGCTTGAGATGGTAATGTTTTGGATTTCTGGGGAATAATACTAAGTATGCGATTTACAAATGGAAGTACCTTTGCGGTGTAGTTAAGGCTATGATTAAGGCGAGCTTGAGATATCTCGAGAATTATGTGTGGAAATAATTTGGATTCTTCGATTTTGAGTACGAGTTTTGATTAGTAATGAAGATAATGATGGAATGATACGGTTCGAGAGGTAGTGTTATCGTAAGAATTATTTAAGGTTACCTTGTAGTGGGATAGATTGGACAATTGAGGAATTTGAAAAATGGCGGAACCATCGTATCCGTACCTATTTGGTCTTTCGGGTAAGTAATTTAAAATTCGGGACGAATTTTCTTTAAGGGGGAGTGAATGTCACGACCCGAAAACTAGGCTCTATTTTATTGGTAATAAATAATTATTATTTATTTATTTGCTTATTTATTTATCTAAATTATTATTTATTTAAATATTTATGTGTGCATTTTATGTTTCATCGTAATTATGCTTAGCATTTTATTTGAGTCATTCGGGTTAGTATAGCATTGTTGGGTCTTAATTGTTAGTGGGGAGTATAAGAATTTGTGAGTAGTAGGGGAGGGGCCCTAAGTGTAACTTTTTAAAACCATCTTACTTACTCTCTCATCCTCCCTCCCTCCCTCACCTCCCCCACTCTCATTTTTCCTCTGCACACTCCATCTCTCTCTCTCTCTTCCATTGCCAAAGAAAGGTAAGTTTCTTCTCTTACTTCTCTCTTCATTTCCTTCCTCTTCCTCTCATTATTTCTCATTTCTTAAAACATGAATCTTGTTTAGATCGTCGATAGGATCGTAGGAAGCCAAAAATATTCGAGTTCCGGCAACTTTGAGAAAATCCGGGTAAGTTGCTTTTCCCCCATTTTTATGCTAAAATGTTCATATCATGTTTATATAATGCTTGATGTGTTATATTTGAAGTTTGGTTGAGTTTAGAATTTATTTGGAATTTATTTTGGGTTTTGATTAAAAATGGTGATTTGGTTGAATGTTGGGATTTAATCTTGATTTTGGTTGTTATATGAGTTCTTTTAGACCCATAAGTTGCTCTAGTACCTTAGTATACTAGTTAGGAGTGTTGGATTTTTGTTTAGTTTTGGTTTGGGTTGAAAATGGAAGAACCCAGTTCATCCCTCCCGATTTCCGGCAGACCAGAGGGTTGGGCGACCGCCCAAAATATGGTGGGCGACCGCACATCTATCTGAAAAGTTTTGTTCTTGTTTGATGGTGTCGCGACCCCGGACCCCGCGGGCCCGAGACCGCGATCTGGACGTCGACTTAAAACCAAAACTATGAAATACCGAAGTTAAAAATTTCATTTGATACCAAAAGGTAATAATCCAAAGTTTTACAAATCCAAGTTTGATAATAACCAAATACACTAACATAAACTTCCGCAAGTTTATGCTTAACAAAATATAAATATACAATTCTTAATGACGTCATAGTTTGGTACAACTATCCCAAAAAGGTTACACATTTATATAATGTAAACCAACCTATAACAACTTTCCCCAAAGAATGTATCCACACTCGACGTCCTCTTTCTCGTGATCAACGAGACTAATCCTTAGCACCTGGGGGGGGGTTAAGGAAAAACAAAGATAAAAGAAAGGGGGTGAGATAAATCTCAATAAGTTACTAATGCAACTACATGACATGCTATGATGCAATATACAATAAGCAATAATAAATATCACATAGCACATAGCATTTATCACTTAACAGATAGCAGCGGAAATAAACTCATAACAAAGGATATAAGCCAAGGTTTCCAAACCGATACATCCAATTAAAGGATCGCTGCGCAGCTTCAATAATCAACAAATCATCATCTTCATAATAGCATGAAAGCCGAAGAGAAAACCCCGGTACCGGAACAATAACCAAATGAAGTGTCACAAGGGACGGGAGACATGCCACAAAGTCATGCTCCAAGTAAAGCTAAAATGCACACAAAGGAGCTAGCTCTTCTCACATCCAAGGCCAATCTAGAGGAGGGTAATAATGGGGCAAAACAATGGTCAACATCACAATGGACTTGGCCGTGCCATCATAATGTTTCGCATCGCCCAAACACACACAAAATACCAGCTGGACTTTCAAATAAATGCTAAGTAATAAATACTAGCTAAAAAAAACAACTTAAGGTTCCAAAGTAGGGAACCAATCCAAATAAATCACCACAAAGATAAACCAATATAAACCGCACATCAAAGATGAACCACATTCCCAAAATGATACTTAATCAAATTCCATATCATATTTATTCATATAAGAATCAATTCCACTTAATAAAGTGTTCCACGGTGTTATCTTAAGTTAATTAGAAGGAATAAACCTAAACTAGTTAAGCCTTAAGTCTTAAACCAAGCAAAAGGGCAAAAACCCAAACAGGCGGGCGGGCGGGCGCCTGGGCATAGGCAGGCGGGCGCTTGGTTGGCCAGAAGGTCAGGCCGCTGGAAAAGGGGGTGCGGGCGGGCGCCTGAGTCAAGGCGGGCGTGCGCCTGGTCTACGGGCTGGGAGGAATTCCCAGCTGGGTTCATCAAATTTCCTTACCAATTTCACCACTCTCTTAACCAAACACAACCAATAAGATCCCCAAGGTACCCAAATCATAACTAACCAACAAGGGGACCTTAACAACAACATTTATTAACCAAAATCAAGAATCAAACTCAACATTCATATCAATCACCATTTTCGACCAAAAACTCAAATAAATTCCAAATAAATTCTAAACTCAACCAAACTTCAATTATAACAACAAAAGCATTATATAAACATGATATGAACATTTTAGCATCAAAATGGGGGAAAAGCAACTTACTTGATAAATCTCAAAGTTGACGGAATTCAATTCTTTTTGGTTCTACGCGATCCTATCGACGATCTAAACAAGGTTCATGTTTTAAGAAATGAGAGATAACAAGGAGAAGATGAAGAAAATTAAGAGAGAAGGAAAGGGAGAAAACTTACCCAAAACACAAGAGAGAGGGAGAGAGTTGGCTGGGAGAGGGATGGAGAGAGTGAGGGAGGAGGTGAGGGAGGAGAGGGGAGTAGGGGGAAATTATTCAAAAGGTTACATCTAAGCCCCTCCCCTTCAACTAACGCAAATGCTTACTCTCCCTACTAACAATTAAGACTCAACACTTCTACACTAGCCCAAATAACTCGAATAAAATGCTTGGCATAAATTATTATAACACATAAAATGCACACATAAATATTTAAATAAATAATAATTTAAATAAATAGATAGGCAAATAATTAAACAATAATCACTTATTACTAATAAAATAGAGCCTATATTTCGGGTCGTGACATTCACTCCCCCTTAAAGAAAATTCGACCCGAATTTTAACGAGACTCACCTTAAACAAAAAGCCACGGAAATTTCCTCTCGATCTCACCTCGGAGCTCCCATGTCGACTCCTCGATATTATGATTCCTCCAAAGAACTCTAACCAACGCAATGCTTTTGCTCCTCAACTTTTGAACTTTAGAATCTAAGATCCGAACCGGTTGTTCTTCATAAGTCATATCGGGCTCAATATCCTCCGGTACCCTCGGTAACACGTGAGATGGATCATGAACATACTTCCGAAGCATAGAAACGTGAAAGACGTTATGCAACCGGTCTAAGGATGACGGTAACGCAAGACGATACGCTAGAAGTCCAACCTTTCCCAAAATCTCAAATGGGCCAATAAACCTCGGAGCCAATTTGCCTTTTTTCCCAAACCTACGAATACCCACCTTTAGAGATACTTTCCAGAATACCAAATCACCGATCTGGAAACTAAGATCTTGCCTTCGGTTATCTGTATAGCTCTTATGTCGACTCTGGGCTGTCTTCAATCGATCCCGGATAACTCTAACCCTTTCAACTGAATCCCGAAGCAAATCAATACCCACGATCTTCGCTTCACCAACCTCATCCCAACAAATAGGCGATCTACACTTCCTTCCATACAAGGCCTCAAACGGTGCCATCTCGATACTAGCCTAATAACTGTTGTTGTAAGAGAACTCCACTAATGGTAGGTGCGAATCCCAAGAATCAGAAAAGTCTATCGAACACGCTCGCAACATATCCTCCAAAATCTGAATAGTCCTCTCAGATTGACCATCGGTCTGAGGATGAAAAGCCGTACTAAATCACAAATCTGTACCCAAAGCTTCCTGAAACGCCTTCCAAAACCTAGAAGTAAACCTCGGGTCTCGATCTGACACAATGCTAACCGGAACCCCATGCAATCTCACAATCTCGTCGATATAAAGGGTCGCAAGCTTTTCCATCGAATATCTGATGTCAATAGGCAAGAAATGGGCACTCTTGGTCAATCTATCCACTATTACCCAAACACTGTCATACTTCCTACGGGTACGAGGTAGTCCCGTAACGAAATCTATAGCCACATGCTCCCATTTCCACTCGGGAATCTCTAACGGATGAAGTAATCCCGCGGGTCTCTGATGCTCGGCTTTGACCTGCTGACAAGTTAAACACTTCGAAACATACGCGGCTATTTCCCTTTTCATATTAATCCACCAAAATTGTTGCTTCAAATCCTGATACATCTTCGTACTACCCGGATGAATAGTATACCTCGATTTGTGACCCTCATCAAGAACTCTCTGTTTAATTCCTTCAACATCCGGAACACACAAACGACCACGGAAAGTCAACACTCCACTCGAGCTAATAGAAAAATCCTCGAAGTTCTTTTCCTTCAATTTACCCATCGTCTTCACCAACTCAGGATCTTCTTTCTGAGCTTCCTTTATCCTCTGAATTAGGGTCGGAGACACCCTAATATTCACAAAAATAGCCCCATGTCTCGATTCACGAGGAGACCAATCTCGAACATCCTCAAGCATTTTCCATTCACGGACCATCATCGAAGCCACATAAGATTTCCTACTAATCGCATCGGCTACCACATTCGCCTTCCCCGGGTGATAAGAAATCGTACAATCAAAATCCTTCAACAATTCCATCCATCGGCGCTGTCTATTATTCAACTCTTTCTGGGAGAAAAGGTACTTCAAACTCTTGTGATCGGTAAAAATTTCAAACTTCGCCCCATAAAGGTAGTGTTTCCATTTGTGCAACGCAAATACAATAGCCTCTAACTCCATATCATGAGTGGGGTAATTCTGTTCACTAGGGGGTCAACTTCCTCAAAGCATACGCAATTACTTTCCCATTCTGCATCAACACACAACCCAAACCCTCTTTCGAAGCATCACTGTAAATCACTAGGCCATCGCTCCCATTAGGCAAAGTCAAGATCGGTGCGGTAGTCAACCTCTTCTTCAATTCTTCGAAACTCTTGTCACATTTCTCAGTCCACACAAACGGAACATTCTTCCTGGTCAACTGAGTCATCGGAGTAGCAATCCTCGAAAACCCTTCAATAAATCTTCGGTAATAACCGTCTAAACCCAGAAAGCTTCTAATTTCTGTCACTGATTCGGGTCTCTTCCAATCCACTATAGCTTCAATCTTTGAAGGATCCACAGAAATCCCATCTTTCGAAATCACATGACCCAGAAATGACACCTTCTCGAGCCAAAATTCGCATTTACTAAACTTCGCAAATAATTTCTCCCTCGCAAGAACGGATAAAACTGTCCTCAAGTGCTGCTCGTGCTCCTCTCGAGATTTAGAGTAGACGAGTATATCATCGATAAAGACCACCACGAACGAGTCAAGATAAGGATGGAAAACTCGGTTCATCAAATCCATAAACACGGCCGGCGCGGTAGTCAACCCAAACGGCATAACCAAGAACTCATAATGACCATAACGAGTGCGAAATGCAGTCTTCGGAATATCCTCCGATCGAACCTTCAACTGATGGTACCCAATCCTCAAATCAAGTTTAGAAAAAACCACGGACCCTTGAAGCTGATCAAACAAATCATCAATGTGCGGTAGAGGATACTTGTTCTTCACCGTAATCTGATTCAACTTTCTGTAATCTATACACAATCTCAACGAACCATCTTTCTTCCGCACAAATAAAACCGGTGCTCCCCACGGGGAAACACTAGGGCGGATAAACACTCGATTAAGCAACTCTTGCAACTGAACCTTTAATTCCTTCAACTCTGCGGGAGCTAACCTATAAGGTGCTTTCGAAATTGGAGCCGTACCCGGCAAAAGGTCTATACAAAACTCAATCTCACGATCGGGAGGCATATCATACTCGGTAGAGAAAACATCGGGAAATTCCCGAACTACCCAAACACTATCCAAACTAGGGGATTCCTTCCTAGTATCAAGAACACTAGCCAAATACCCCTCACAACCACTATGCAATAATTTTCTCGCTTTCAAATAAGAAATTAAGCGAACCTTTCTACTCAAAGGACTAGCCTCAAACACAAATTTAGGCACATCGGGAATAGAAAAAGTAACAGTTTTCTTACGGCAAACAACGGAAGCATGAAACTTGCTCAACCAATCCATACCCAAAATGACATCAAAGTCTTGGATAGGAAGAACTACCAAGTCCGCACAAAGGACTCGACCACAAATAACCACATCACAAGCACGAAAGACTCGATCAGAAATCAAGCATTCTCCTATAGGGGTCGAAACCTCTAGCACGTACGGTAAAGACTCGAATGCAGCATTTAACATGGAAGCAAATTGCACAGAAATGTATGAATGAGATGATCCTGGATCTACTAACGCTCGTGTGCTCACATTAGACACAGAAACAATACCTCCAATAACGGATGGATCATCGTTAGCTTGTTGTTGATTCATGGCAAATACTCTTCCTTGGACTTTGGGCTTCCCGGTAGCATCCCTTTTCTGACCTTGATTATTACCAACTCCTGACCCGGATGCTTGTCCTCTACCTCTCGGGCAATCTTTTACAAAGTGACCCATTTGACCACAATTGGTGCACCTTCCTTGCTTCTTCCAACACCGGTCCTCAGAATGACCTTCTTTTTGACAATACGAACAAAGCCTCCTAATTTGGCTCCCTTGGTTCCCGGAAGTGGTACTCGGGTTACTTGGGATCGGTTGCCCTCGGAACTGAGATTGTCCCCCAAAGTTACCTCGATTATCGGAACGGTGTTGTGGTTGAGACTTAGCATGGCTTCCCGGTTTACCCGTACTCGCAACCTCGGTTTTCCTTTTGTGCTCCCCAATATCTTGCTCTATCAAGTAGGCTCGGTCTACCGCGTCTTGGAATGTCACAATCCGTTGAGCAATAAGTTGAGTACGGATGGAGGTCTTCAATCCCCGAATGAATCTCATAGCTTTTTGTTCCTCGGTCCTCACCAAATAGTCGCAATACCGGGCTAATTCTATGAACTTAGCCGAGTATTGAGCTATAGACAGCAAACCTTGCTCCAAGTTGAGTAGCTCGATCTCCTTTCGGTTTTGATCAACAACCGGAATGAAATGCTCCTTGAATTTGCGCACAAACAACTCCCACGCATACACCGTGTGAGTATCATCCCAACTAGCTTTAACACCCTTCCACCAATGCTCGGCGGCTCCCATAAGCTTATAAGCCACGAACCGGACCTTGTCCTCATCCGTGCAACCAAATACCTCATAAATCTTCTCCATCGACTCAATCCACAACTCAGCTTTCCTTACATCGGGTTCCCCATTGAATTCAACCGGTTTCAGTTTGAGAAATTGTTCCAATCCATAGCGGGGTGGTGCTTGTTCTACCCTCGGACCTTGATCATGTATGGCCTTCATGGCCGCCTCGAACATGCCTTGGAACATGGCACGGGCTTCTTCCCTTGTATCATTCTGATTCTGTGCCCCACTAGTACTTCCTTTGTTTCTTCTTCCAGACATTTCGAGTAATTACCTGCATAAGACATCAACCGTTAATCACTCCGCACACTACTACCCACCTAGGTCATACTAATCCACCTAGACTTATACTTAGAGCTAATGCCATAGCTCTGATACCAACTGTCGCGACCCCGGACCCCGCGGGCCCGAGACCGCGATCTGGACGTCGACATAAAACCAAAACTATGAAATACCGAAGTTAAAAATTTCATTTGATACCAAAAGGTAATAATCCAAAGTTTTACAAATCCAAGTTTGATAATAACCAAATACAACTATCATAAACTTCCGCAAGTTTATGCTTAACAAAATATAAATATACAATTCTTAATGACGTCATTGTTTGGTACAACTATCCCAAAAAGGTTACACATTTATATAATGTAAACCAACCTATAACAACTTTCCCCAAAGAATGTATCCACACTCGACGTCCTCTTTCTCGTGATCAACGAGACTAATCCTTAGCACCTGGGGGGGGGGGTTAAGGAAAAACAAAGATAAAAGAAAGGGGGTGAGATAAATTTCAATAAGTTACTAATGCAACTACATGACATGCTATGATGCAATATACAATAAGCAATAATAAATATCACATAGCACATAGCATTTATCACTTAACAGATAGCAGCGGAAATAAACACATAACAAAGGATATAAGCCAAGGTTTCCAAACCGATACATCCAAATAAAGGATCGCTGCGCAGCTTCAATAATCAACAAATCATCATCTTCATAATAGCATGAAAGCCGAAGAGAAAACCCCGGTACCGGAACAATAACCAAATGAAGTGTCACAAGGGACGGGAGACATGCCACAAAGTCATGCTCCAAGTAAAGCTAAAATGCACACAAAGGAGCTAGCTCTTCTCACATCCAATCTGGAGGAGGGTAATAATGGGGCAAAACAATGGTCAACATCACAATGGACTTGGCCGTGCCATCATAATGTTTCGCATCGCCCAAACACACACAAAATACCAGCTGGACTTTCAAATAAATGCTAAGTAATAAATACTAGCTAAAAAAAAACAACTTAAGGTTCCAAAGTAGGGAACCAATCCAAATAAATCACCACAAAGATAAACCAATATAAACCGCACATCAAAGATGAACCACATTCCCAAAATGATACTTAATCAAATTCCATATCATATTTATTCATATAAGAATCAATTCTACTTAATAAAGTGTTCCACGGTGTTATCTTAAGTTAATTAGAAGGAATAAACCTAAACTAGTTAAGCCTTAAGTCTTAAACCAAGCAAAAGGGCAAAAACCCAAACAGGCGGGCGGGCGGGCGCCTGGGCATAGGCAAGCGGGTGCTTGTTTGGCCAGAATGTCAGGCCGCTGGAAAAGGGGGTGCGGGCGGGTGCCTGGGTCAAGGCGGGCGTGCGCCTGGTCTACGGGCTGGGAGGAATTCCCAGCTGGGTTCATCAAATTTCCTTACCAATTTCACCACTCTCTTAACCAAACACAACCAATAAGATCCTCAAGGTACCCAAATCATAACTAACCAACAAGGGGACCTTAACAACAACATTTATTAACTAAAATCAAGAATCAAACTCAACATTCATATCAATCACCATTTTCGACCAAAAACTCAAATAAATTCCAAATAAATTCTAAACTCAACCAAACTTCAATTATAACAACAAAAGCATTATATAAACATGATATGAACATTTTAGCATCAAAATGGGGGAAAAGCAACTTACTTGATAAATCTCAAAGTTGACGGAATTCAATTCTTTTTGGTTCTACGCGATCCTATCGACGATCTAAACAAGGTTCATGTTTTAAGAAATGAGAGATAACAAGGAGAAGATGAAGAAAATTAAGAGAGAAGGAAAGGGAGAAAACTTACCCAAAACACAAGAGAGAGGGAGAGAGTTGGCTGGGAGAGGGATGGAGAGAGGGAGGGAGGAGGTGAGGGAGGAGAGGGGAGTAGGGGGAAATTATTCAAAAGGTTACATCTAGGCCCCTCCCCTTCAACTAACGCAAATGCTTACTCTCCCTACTAACAATTAAGACTCAACACTTCTACACTAGCCCAAATAACTCGAATAAAATGCTTGGCATAAATTATTATAACACATAAAATGCACACATAAATATTTAAATAAATAATAATTTAAATAAATAGATAGGCAAATAATTAAACAATAATCACTTATTACTAATAAAATAGAGCCTATATTTTGGGTCGTGACATATGGCTTTTTGTGCGACCGCACAGACTCGAGTGGGCGGCCGCACAGAACCTCTGAAGGCTTTCATTTGTTATTTTGTGTGATTGAAGAATGCGTTTTGGTCTAAGTCTTTGGTGTCCTTCTTGTCGACCTTAGTGAACATTGTAGTGCACTCTAGTGATAGAATTGGGTCCCTTGTGATTAAATTTGTGTTGTGAAATTTAGTTTTATGTTCTTTAATAATTTTGGGGTTACTTGGGTTTTAGAGGCACATGAATTGAGTTTTCTTGTCTTTAAATGTTAGGATAGAAGTATATATAGGTACTCCTAAGTTTTAGAACGAAAGGAGTGAAATTCGGAGCTAAAACATGGATTTTTCATAATGTCCGGCCGAACACTTTATAAAAATTGTCCGTTTTACGTTCAATCTTCCGGAGACCATAACTTCTTTGTCCGGACTCCGTTTTAGACGTGTAAACTATCGTTGGAAAGCTCTTTTCGAGTACTACGCAATGGTTATATTGGCCGCATGGTTCCAGATCAGAATGGTTGTATCATTGTTGAAGTTTAAGATCAAGGTGTAGTCTCGGTCTAGGTTCCATAGTACTATTCTAGTTGACTTAGTTGGGCACCGTAGAACACTTTAGTGATTGAAATTAGTTCCTTTGTGAACAATGGTGTTATGTAATTTGATCAAGTATTATTTGGGAATGTTTGGGCATCTTATGATGTGTTCGTGATTGTTCAAATCGAATTGAGTAAGACTTGGTCTAGGTTTTAGGCGATGACCTATAGTACCTAGGGGGTTGTTATTGAATACCAAGGTGTAGGGTTTAGTCCTGTCGTGATCATGTTCTAATAAGTGTATCCTTTTGGATTCGTTTGGGATGTTTAGAATTGGTTCGTTACGAACGGAGGTAAAGCGTGAATTGGCAATTGGGTACCTACGGTTTGATTAACCTTAAGGTGTATTCATTCTGATTTCCTACTTTGGAATTCCAGGTGTGATGAGATGGTTGAGTTCATAGTCCTAGTACATCTTTTTGAGTAAACGTTTAGGATAATTTTGGGTTATAGTCGTTGTACTATTTGTGAGCGACCGTTTAGGTTGTGTTCTTTATGATTAACTCGTGGGTATCATCTTTGGAATGTATCTGGTATGGTTCCTCTTTATGAAATTACTGTATTCTAATAATCATTGTTGTTGAGCTCCTTATGAACAATTCCGTTTATCGTTGTTGTGCTCTTTATGAGAAATTCCGTTTATCGTTGTTGTGCTCTTCATGAGAAACTCTGTTATCGTTGTTGTTAAACTCTTCATGAGTAACCGTTGCATCTTTATGGTAATTAATTGGTATGGTTCCCTACTTTGGAACCCTAAGTTGTTTAATTAAGCTAGTATTTATTACTTAGCATTTATTTGAAATCCCACCTGGCATATTTGTTGCATCGGGCGATGGGAAAGATTATAATGGCAAAGCCAAGTCCATTGTAATGTTGACCATTGTTTTGCCCCCTTCTATACCCCCTTTTCCAGATTGGCCTTGGAAGGGATAAGTTAGCTTCCTTTGTGAATGTATCTAGCTACCGAGCATGACTTTGTGTCATGGTTCTTGTCCTTCTGACCGGGGTTTTCTCTTCAAGCTCTCATGCTACTATGAAGATGTTGATTGTTGATTGTTGATTATTGAAGCTGCGCAGCGACCTTTATTTGGTTCTTTCATTTGGGTGAAACCTTGGCTATGTATCCACCTATGAGTGTTTATTTCAGCTTTATGTGTTGCATGATGAGCTTGTCGTTATTTCCAACCGGTATGGGATGGTTGGCGATAGGGAGCCTCTCATTTGTTGTTATATGTTTATCTATATGATTGGTTATTGGAAGTTACTATTCGACAGCATGTCACTTATTATTCCGCTGCTATCTGTCTTATGTTAATTGCATTTGGTCATTGCACATTAGCATGTCATGTAGTTGCATTAGTAACTTACTGAGATTTTATCTCACCCCGTTTCTTGTTTCAAATTGTTTTTCCTTAACCCCCCCCAGGAAAGCAAGTGGTAGCGTTGTGAGCCCCGTAGTAGCGGGAATCTTCTGAGCAGGTTGATCGTATTTGGGATAGTAGCTCTTCGGAGCCTTTATGTATTTTATTGTCGGTTCGTAGTCGTTCAGTGTGTTGTATATACGGTTGTACTTTGGATACTTTTGTTAATAGTTGTTCTTGCTTCCGCATTTATTCCAGTCTCCGAGTTATAATCTCGTTGAGGTGTTGTTTGATGGTATTGGTTTATAGTTGAATTCACGCGTCCGGTTTGGTATATTACATTTTGGAGATGTACATTTTGTAAAGTTTTTTTTTATATATGGGTTTTTGAGATTTTCGGGGCGTGACATATGGGGTTGCCTCAAACTCATAACAATATGCCGGATTTTCTTTCCTCCCAACTCGGAAAGTTTTTATCGACTTTCCCTTGGGGATTTCTACCAATGAAGCCAAAGTAGCTAAGGCGTTAGCAAAACGGTTCCGATCCCTTGGCAAGTAGTGGAAGCTGACTTCTTTGAATTGCGCCATGAGCTCTTCCATGTAGGCATGATATTTTTGCAAACCAGGGTCCAGTGTTTTCCACTTGTTGGAAAATTGGTTGATGATCAAAGCCGAATCTCCGTATACCTCCAATTCTTTCACATTCCTTTCCAGGGCCGCTTCTAAACCGGCCGTGCATGACTCATATTCCACGGCATTGTTGGTCACATCAAAGTTCAACTTGATGGCGATGGGGGTGTTCTCATCTTTCGGGTCAACCAAGAGAAATCCAATGCCATTTCCTCTTTTATTGGAAGCACCGTCGAAGAATAATTACCACCTATTTTCTCTTTTGAGGGCAAAAATCCCTTCATCAGGGAATTTCGGCTCGGGCTCTTTTTCCTCATTACTAGGGAAGTCCGCCAAATATTCCGCTAAGACCCTTCCTTTAACCTCCTTCCTTAACACATAACTGATATCATACTCAGCTAGGAAGAAGGACCATTTGGCAAGTCTCATGGACAAAGATGGATTTTCCAACAAGCACTTGATGGGGTCTATCTTGGAGATAAGTTGTATCGGGTGGGCATGCATGTAATGCTTCAGCTTTCTTACGACCCATACCAATCTGGCGCAAGTCTTTTCAATTAGGGAGTAGTTGAGCTCGCTCCTTTGTAACTTACGGCTCACAAAGTAGATGGCATTCTCTACTTTTGAATCCTTTTTCTCTTGGCCCACATTGCTCCTATCGACGTATCAGTCACTGTTAGGTAGAGCAAGAGTGGCTTGTCCTTGTGCGGGGGGCATAGGATTGGCGGGTGGATGAGATAGGCCTTAATTTTGTCAAAGGCTCTTTGGCATTCCTCATTCCATTCAATATCGACATTCTTCTTTAGCAATTTGAAGATGGGCTCATGTACTGCAACCTTCCCATGAAGGCCTTTACCTTTGTTTGGGTGCGAGGTGGTTTTATTTCCACAATTGCCTTAACCTTTTGGGGATCAACTTCGGTGCCTCGTTCAGTGACCATGTACCCCAAAACCTTGCCACGAGAAACCCCAAAAGTGCACTTGGCCGGATTGAGCCTCATGGAGTGCTTCCTAAGCCTGTCAAAGAACTTTTTTCAAGTCTATCAAATGTTGCCCGTCGGTGCCCTTGGAATGCACAATCATGTCATCGACATACACCTATATCTCATTATGGATCATATCATGGAAGAGTGCGGTTGCGGCCCTTTGGTAGGTAGCCCCAGCATTTCGCAACCCAAAAGACATCACGGTGTAGCAAAAGGTCCCCCATGGGGTGGTGAAGGCAGTCTATTCCTGGTCCTCCTCAGCCATCTTAATCTGGTTATACCCGGTAAAACCATCTACAAAAGATTTGACCTCAAAACTAGAGGTTGTATCTACAAGCATGTCGATGTTCGGGAGGGGGAAATCATCTTTGGGACTCGCCTTGTTGAGATCCCTAAAGTCGACACAGCATCGGACCTTTCCGTTGGCCTTTATGACTGTTACTATGTTGGATAGCCACAAGGGGTACTCTATCACCCTTATGAAGCTGACCCGGAGCAACTTCTCAATCTCTTCTTTGACTTTCAAAGACCATTCCGGTTTGATTCGCTGGAGCTTTTGCTTGACAGGTTTCACCTGGGGATCCACGGGGATCTAGTGTTCAACGATCGAAGAATCCAACCCCGGAATATCCTTATAAGACCAAGCAAACACATCCATATACTCCTTAAGTAGCTCCACCAAAGCTTCTCTTTTGGCTCCTTTGAAGTAGCTACTGTTAGGATCCTGCCCCTGGAAACGGGACGTGTATGGGGGCAAAACACCAAACACGGTTATCACGCAAAACATAACGGAGTCGCCACATTTGTTAATTATTTAACCCAACAAATGGAAAGGTTAGAGATTCTGTTAGTTCGGAGGTCAGGTTACGCCTAGAGAAGAGTTTTACGTCACCCAAGTCACCTCGGATAGGACCGAGTCTCCCTAACGTTAGTTAACAAAGTGCATGTGTGTGTGTGTGTTTCAAAAATGGGAGAAACTGACTTTTAGCAAAACTGGTTAATTATTTAACAGAAAATGGTTATTTTGCAAACATTCTGACCAGAAAGGGAAGAAACTGAAAAATGCACTCCCCGGCCAAAGTAGCCGTACGGATGGGGTGGGCATTCCATGGATTTTTGAGAGTTTATCAAAAAACTGTCCAGTTTCAGGCAAAACAGAGTGTTTTTGCTAAAACTGGACTGAGATGATCTTTTTCAGTTATTTTCTTTAACAAAAACATGGATTAAATCATCCCTATGTCATTGATCACTAGTTGGACACCAAAAACAAAGGTTTTGGGTGTGATCAAGACAATCATTGGGGAAATTTAAGAAAAAGGTGATTAATGACCATTTGATGAGTAAAGATTGAAACTTTACCATCAAGATGGGCTTATGATGCAAGATTAAACCTTTAGGGACAAAAATATAACATAAAGATTTAATCTTTATGTCTCATGCTTGGTGATTTATGGCTAGGTCATGGTTGTGTTGGGTTTCCTTGATAACATGCGCAGCGGAATTAAGTATTTAAATTTTAATGAAACCCAAAGCCCATAGATCCATTCATATGATTAAGTCAAATACAACATAATGAATACTAGAATACTAACCCTTGATGCCTTTGATTATGCAACCTTGAATTCGATAGAGGCTTGAACCCTTGTCACGAACATAGTAAGAATCACGAACTTTGAAGATGATAAGTTTCACTCTCTAGCGGTATCCACACCACGAACGAATATCAAGAACACTTGATCTTGGTTGCTAGACCAAAATTATGAAACACGTTTTCATAATTAAACATGAACTATATTGAATATTATTTGTGTATAATTTTCTTCTTCAATCTAGGATCTCTTAGAACAAAATAAAACTGTCTCAAACTCTTTGGAGACTCACACAAACATTAGCATTGAGTTGTGGCCGAATTCTGATGTTTATACACAAGTAAGACCTATTCCAAATAGGAAACTTGTTTTAAAACCCGTCCAAAATTCGATTCCAAGTCAAATTAGGAATCTGTCCCCGACAGTACTGTGCGGCCGCCCAAACGGAGGCATGCGGCCGCCCAAATCCATATGTGGTCGCCCAGCCCTTTTGGGCGGTCGCCCAAACAGCCCAGAAAATCCAATTTTCCAAAATTTCCAATATAGTCCTTATTTAAGATTCGTTCTATTGTGTGTGACCCTCTAGGATTATACTAAGTTGGCAATGGGTTCAAACATGAAACCATAAGATATGATTAGGTTCTAGCAAACCGTCATACCTACCCAAATAGTATAACTAGATATAAGTTCACATTCCTTTTAGAACATGTCATAATCCCTTTGTCCACGATGTCATTGAACACAAGTCATGGTCAACAAGTCAACTTGTATTGTTCAATACCTTCTCGATTCCGAATATGTTGATAATCCAAATGACATTGATCCAATCAATCCATTTGAGTTTGGCCAAACATTTCATCAACATCATTCCTTCGAGGGGCCCAAGCTTGACATCTCTCCGAAGAGGGACAAATCCATTTGGCTTATTATTCTTCCCTACGTGAATCCAATCATGCCAATCATACCTTTTATAACTACCGTGTTAAGGCAGCATTTGAATATGTCAAACATAATGTTCATCAAGTGGAAGACTATAATAACTTCATATCTAAGGGTTCAAATGACATAACTAATATGAGATTTATATATATGACATCGACCATGACATAAATCTCATACCGCGGGTCATGTCCAGTACCTTGTTCCTAACAAGTACCCATAAATCTAACATGATCATCCCATGATCATTTAGCCTTTATACTAGTTCTTAACAAGCTCTAGGGACGGAGATTATTATAAGCAAACACGAGCCATAATAATAATCTTATTATCTCTTTATCATTATGAATAAAATGATAACTTATACAATGTTTAACAACCGTGCCTAGGGCACCAACACCAACAATCTCCCACTTGCCCTAGGCCCAATTCCCTAGGTATCTAATACCCATGGACCTAACATGAACATCATGTTTAGCTTTATGGAAGTCCCATTGTTTAGCGTGTCTGTAACATTATCATTAGTAGGTACTTTTCATATATGTACGTCTCTCTTATCAACGATTTCTCGAATGATAAGAAAATGCCTAAGTATGTGTTTGGACTTAGGATCTGCCCTTGGTTCCTTTTGTTTGATCAATAGCACGACTATTGTTGCTAATAAAGTCTATTTGATTAGCAATGCTAGGAACCATCTTAAGTTCACCCATGAACTTCTTAATCCAAACAACTTCCTTTGCAGCATCCAATGCAGCAATATACTTAGATTTTAGTATGTAGAATTAGTGATTGTACTCTGCTTGGAACCATTCCAACTTACAGTTTCACCATTAGTTATAAAACTCGATTGCGATTTTTCTATTATCTTTGTCAGTTTGGAAGTATGCATCCGCGTACCCATATACACCGAGATCATCTTCCATCCCTCCATAGATCATAACAATTCTTTAGTCCTTCTAAAGTACATTTAAGAATTGTTTCACAGCCTTCCAGTGATTCTCACTGGTTGTCGGATTGATATCTACTCGTCATGCTCCAAGCATTTAGATATATCCGGCTTAGTGCTTATTATGGCATGATGGATCCAATTTCCGAAGCAAAATGGCATCCCATTCAGTTTTCTCATGCTCATCATTTGTCTTAGGACATTTGAGTCTTTGCACAGAAAACTCCATGTAACTTTGGCAATGGTCCTCTCTTAGAATTTTCCATGCGGAATCTTCTAATGACTTTGTCAATGTGTGTACTTTGGCTTTAAACCAATTTGCTTTCTTGATCTATCTCTATAGATCTTAATGCTAAGGATATATGCAGCTTCATCCATATTATTCATTGCGAAACACTTTCTTAACAAAGTCTTTGCAGACTAACGTGTAAGAATGTCGTTTCCACTGAGCAATATGTTATCCACATATTTAATTTAAGGAATAGCGCTATGCTCCCACTAATTTTCTTGTATATACAAGGTTCATCTTCGTTCTTGATCAAGCCAAAATCTTTGACTTATCAAAACGGAGATTCCAACTCCCATAAGTTTGCTTTAATCCATCCAATGGATTTCTGCAACTTACATAATTTATTGGAATTTTCCTTGACTGTGAAATCCTTTAGGTTGTATCCAATACATCCTTAAGTGAGTTCCCGTTGAGGAACGCTTGTTTTGACTTCATTTTATCAAATTTCATATTCCAAATATGAACATGTGACTATGAGAATTCTAGTAAATTTCTGCTACCCATGTAAATTTTCTCCAAGAAAACTCATTCCTCTCCTTTGGTTTTTACGCCTTAGGTTAGAATGATCAAGTTCCAAACTTGATTATTACACATGGATTTCCTTTTAGATATTATGATTCCAAGCCATTAATCTAAATGTAGAGTTGATATTGCAACTTTGATAGGTAGTAAATACTTCATTCTAAATGAACTTTACCTCAATACTTTCTATTTCGAAATATCCAATATTTCTACTAATAGATTGTATCCTATCATGTATTGCAAGTATTTGTATATCTTGAACGGACTTTTCACGACTCTTTGTGAAAACTTGTTCAACTTCCATCTTAGGTTAAAATATATTTTCTAGGTCTCGAACCATTCGAGATACATTTTACTCCCACTGATTTTTAGAGATAAACCATTTATCTAGAAAAGTATCATCATAATCAACAAACCATTTGTTTCTTATGAGTAAAATTATTATCCTTAAGTTTCCTTAGGATATCCCATGAAAGTATATTTATTAGATTTAAATGTGAGTGTGTCCCAGACAGCTCCTTTCCAAAAGGTCTCACCATATTAAATCTTTACGAAAGACAAACCGAGTTTTCTTTCATCATTTAACCTCTTTTGATGGAACTCAAATTAGTGTAGTTATAGCAGTTTATAATACATAACTCCAAAACAAATAACGGAAGATCAATTTTGATTTTATCATCTTATGAACCATATCCAATAAGGTTCATATACTTCCATGCAGACATATCATTTAGATTGATATTCTTAGTGAAGTTAATTTGTGAAACCATTTCACAACTTTAATGATGACTGTCAAATCCTTGGTTAAATTATTCATCATCATGATCCAATCAGAATCTTTGAATAGTTTTACCAAGTATAACCAAAATTCTCTTTTTAGCATTGCTTCTTAATGCACCATATACATCAAAATGTATTAGGTCGACTAAGATATTAGCTTTTTACCTATCATAGTAAAAGATGTCTTGGTCCAAGTAAATAAGTTTGCATAAATAATATGATTCCAAATCATATGACTTAAAACTCCGTTCCATGGAATTTTAGATATGCATTTCTCATTTATTTGATCAAAACAATAATGCATAAAGAATTTTAATTATTTATTTATAGCCTTTATTACTTTGTTCTTCAAGATTTAGGATATAAGATTTATTTATATGATAACACAATGAAGTGAATCATAATAAATAAAGCACCTTTCTTATTCCAAATAAGAAATAAATATCCTTCATTATAACAAAATAATATTTCCTACTTCATTAGCAAAGCCACTTTACAAGTGTTCTATGAATAATCTTGCAACTCTTGCATCATTACCATTCATAGATCAATCTTTACTATAAGTAGTCTTTCAATTTACTAATTATTCTGGTATCCAATACCCAATAATTAAATTTAGAAAGATTAATTTATAACATAAATATCCCAAGTGGTAGTCCCACTACCATTCCTTTTATTGATCGTCCAGAATTATGACTACAATTTTAGATGGTCAATCCAATTGCCACTTTACCAAATTGCATCAATTAGAGTTATAATTTTAACCACAATTATTTCCTTTAGTTTTGACAACTCTTGTCTTACCTTTTGACTACAATTTTAGATGGTCAATCCAATTGCCACTTTACCAAATTGCATCAATTATTTCCTTTAGGTTTGACAACCCTTGTCTTACCTCTCCTTTGGCACTTGGCCCCTTTCCATCATGAACCATGAGCATTGGAGAACCATTCTCCAATATCTTCATCTTCGCAGTTTTTCAGCATGTTAATGCAATTCGAAGAGATTCTTATTCATTCTAAGCATGTCATAGTTCATCACTAAGTGATCATAACATTTGAACAATGAATCAAGAATGAGATCCGTGGCTTGCTCCAATCCAATTGGACAACCAAGTTTCTCAAGATGCTCTACGTAGGCTTTATCTTAAGCATGTGAGGTTCCATTCTTTGTCCTTTACTCATTTTGCAATGAGTGAATGCAACAATGATTTTATACCTTTCTTGCCTAGATTGCTCTTTGAAACATGTGACTCAACTCCACGCCTATCTAATAGGCTTTCGCAAGTTCCAAACTTTGTTGAAGTTTAAGAGCACATAATCTTGAGCATAAGACAACTCACATTCCTAGAATCATAATCATGATTCTTGTGATTGTCTACTCTGGCATTAGGTTCTTTAAGAATTGGCCCATCAAGAATGTACAACCCATCTTCTTGCCTTAGAACCATTCTTAGGCTCAGGATCCAATCCATGAAGTTTGTACCATTCTCTTTGAAGCTCATCCTTCTAAAGGATTGATCGCAACGAAGTTAGTTGTCATTATCTACAACTCATGCAAAATTTCCAAAATTTTACAAGTACCAATCTCATTAAAGAGATAAATAATGTTTTTTCCAAAAAATACTCCCACTAAATTATATAATCTTCTTATATATCTAATGTATAATTTAATTTAAATGGGCTAAGATCCAACTTTAATTTAATTTTAAGTAATCTTTGGCGCACCGCTCAAAATCAAATTAATTAGGTAGACAACTCTTGTCAATCATATCCCATATGACTCTTAGATCCTTTTCTGAGATTCTTTTAAATTGGGCTAAGATCCAACTTTAATTTAATCTTGAGTCCGCTTTGGCGGACCGCTCAAAATCAAATTAATTAGGTAGACAATTTCTTGTCAATCATATCCAATATGATTCTTAGTAATCCAATTTCAAAAGCATGTTTAATCTCATCTTTGCCTAGGCCCAAAACTGTTTTGGCGCCTAATTAAGTCCAACCATTTTAAACGCATAGGAAACTCTTATTCACTCATCTTGCTCATACAAAGATAAAATCAATGCACCTCGCTTTGGCGAGCCCACATGAAAATACCCGTGTACTTACAAGTGTTTTAATCATGGCATGGCAAAAATGACTTAAAACTTTCTTGAAGGTTCATCACCATATAGCATACAACATATTTATGAGCACACAAGATAAACATGTTACGCATCAAGTTTAGCCACTAAATTAATCATCATTAATTTAAGCATAACATTTATGTGTCATTAGTTTCTCTATAATTATGAGGATGAGACTATTTCAACTTTGGTTATTATCTCCAAATCAAGACAACAAGAAGTGCGGTCGAACTAAGCCATTAGGCAACCTCAATCCCGCTGTTGTTCAAATAGATACCTAGGTCCTAGAATTACTTAATCCCAATCATGTCTACACTTAGGATCCCCCAATTTTATTAGAACCTTTTTAGGTACCCTTAGGATTTTTCGTGACCAGCACAGGTGTATTTCAACTCTTCATTCAAGACAAACCAGCAAGAGGAAGCAAATCAGCAGACCAGTAAACAAGTTGCCGATCAACTCTATTCTTAACATGCAACAAGTTGCCGATCAACTTGCTACAGAAGTTGCCGATCAACTTATTAAAGAAGTTGCCGATCAACTTATTAAAGAAGTTGCCGATCAACTCCATTCACAACATGCCGATATAATAGACAGTCTGCACTGTCAGTCAGGTGACATCATTTCATTAAAGTCAACCTTACTGATTGTCTCTATACTGTTTTATCATAAAGTAGTTTACCTGCTCTGTAATGATTTCTACGCCGTCTGAAACATAGCTACTTTTAGCTATACTCTGTCTCTACTTGCTTTGGCAGGTAACCGGTTGAGACAAAGGGGTCTTTACCCATCAGACTTTTAAGGCACGCGTATCTTCGCCATTAATGCCAAGGATACTGCATTAAATGCTCCTCACCTACCCAGCTGGAAATTCAAATGTTATCCTTCTTCTCCAAGACTCCAGGCATTTACTCTCCCTATAAATAGAGGACTTGGTGCATTGAAGAGGTTGGTGATTTTAGTGCATTGAAGAGAGTTGGTTGTTTGCAGCATTCATTGAAGCTCAAACATTCCTTGTCCAGATAATCATTAGATCATTTAATAGGACATACACTTGTGCACAAACTCTACAACACTGTTAGTATTCCCGAACTAGATTATTTTAAGGAATACGTTGTCTGAGTTTTCACACACCCACCTGAGTGAGATAAGTTCTTTTGAACTTGCCGCTCAAATACACTTGGTCAGATATTTGCTTTACGATTCATTAAACTATCTCTAGAATTTAGTCTTTGTATCCGGCAAAGCCGCTCTTGTAATAGACTAGGGATATTTAATAGTGCTCTTAACCCAAATCCAAGTTCTGACCAAACTTGGTAGAGGACGTAGCAGTATTTACACTGTGAACCTCTCCAAATCTCTGTGTCCTCTGTTACTTACTGTCCTTGCCGGTTGGAACTCTATCACCGGCAAATCATTACTGTTCTTACTGACTCAACTTCATTTCCATTGACCAATCTCTTGAAACTGCATTGAACTTTTAGAAACTACTTTGTGTTTAAACCAAGCTCTCAAAACCTTTTTATAAACTGATTTTGTGTGAGTTAAAACAAGTCATATCTTCTCCGCTGCGCTTACTGATAATAGTTTGCAATCTGATAAGTGACTTTGCATTTATAAAAGTGTTTCTTTGAAAAAGTTTTAATTAGGCTTTTCACCCCCCCCCTCTAGCCTATTTTCCTACCAATTGGGCCTAACAATTGGTATCAGAGCTTGGAATTTTGAAAGAAATTTCCAAGCTTTGCAGCTTGTTTGCCGATACCATGGCAGGAAAAATCATGCAGTCATTCAACATCACCACCATTCCGTTGTTGAATGTCAACGAGTTTGGTGTCTGGAAATCTCGTATGATAAAGTATATGAACTCAATCGATGACCGGTTGATGAAGGTCATAGAAGGTGGTCCAATCATTCCGTTAAAAGTTTCAACCACCTACAGACCTATTCCCTCCACTCCGCTGACACAACATGTTGATCGAGAAACTGAACAGGAAACCCATGTTCAGATTGATGAAACTTTGATTGAGAAACCCAGAGAGGAATGGACCGACGACGACAAACTTTCTGCTGCCCTAGATGGAAAAGCATGCCACATTATCTCTTGTGGTTTGGATGACAAGAAATACAAACTTATTGACTTGTGCTCCACGGCTCAAGAATGGTGGAACAAGCTCCTTGCATACTTTGAAGGTGACGAGCAGGTGAAGGACAACAGACTCTACGATTGCATTGCTGAGTTTGAATCCTTCAAGAAAGAAGATGGTGAATCACTAAGGAGTGCCTACGACAGATTTTGTGAGGTAAGTAATTTATGTGCTTCATTAGGTAAAGTTTATACTATGAAAGATCTTAATATTCGTTTTCTAAGTTCTTTGGGAAATGAGTATCATACTAAGGTCACCGCTGTTAGAGAAGTGAGAGACTTAAACAAGACTTCTATTCAGAATTTTGTGTCTATTCTATTTCTGTATGAGAGAGAACTGCAAAAACTTAACATTCTCGATAAAAATTTCAAAAACTTGTCTCTATCAGCTCAGTCACAGATATCCTTTCCTTCAAACAAATTCCCTCCTATAGATCCACCTCAAACATCCTGCAGTTCCAATACCCATGAAATAACCTCAGAAAAACCTATGGAAGAAGACGAATTTGCCGCCTTCGCTAGGAACTACAAAAGGTTCAAAGACTTCAAAAGGATGAAGAAAGGAAACTACCAGCAACCAAAATCCTTCACACCACCATTTCATAAACCAGCAAGCTACAATAAACCCTCTACTAGTGCTACCGATGGAAAGAACAACAAAGGTGATCTGGTCTGCTTCAACTGCAGAAAACCTGGTCACTTTGCTTCTAAATGCCCTCAACCAAAATATGAATACATGAGGAAGTCATTCAACAAGAGACATCCTAAGTCTCGAAGCTTTGTTGCCGATGAAAGCACAGAAAAGGCCTTGCCGGTTTGGTGTGAAACTGATTCCGATGAAGATGCCGATGAAGACGAAGATGCCGATGTAAGTTTTGTCGCCCTAGATTTGGAAGATGCCGATGTATCATCGTTGCCGACTCCAGTCTACCGAGATCCATCTCCACCAAGAACTCCAGTCAAAGAAGAATCTGCTGGAAGACCTCAACCACACTTCAAAGAAATAAGTGTCAAAGCTGAAAACCCATATGGATACAAAGTACACCAAGTGGGAACCTCACTCTATGGCCAGTGTAACTCTTCTCAATTTACCACGATCAAATCAAAATCCTTACCGATGACCAAAAAACTATTATTCAATGAACAATCTAGCATTTCCAAAAACATATCAAAACCCATCTCTTCCCTACCTGACTTCTCTCCTGGACCCATTGCCTCTGCTCCTAAAATTTTAGCTGATCCTTGTCCTGAAATATCCAAAGCTGAAATGGTAGAGACAATGGATGAACTTTTTATCGATCATGAGAAGCTGAGTAGCGTTCATAAAGTGATGGCTGCTGATTTCAATAGAATTTCTGCAGAGAATGACTTGCTTGTGTCTGAACTTAAAGTTCTCAAAGGACATGAGCTTGAGTCTGTTCTTCTAAAGAAATAAAACCTGGATCTTAAATGCCAAGTAGCAGTATTGATAGCTCAGATCGAAGATCTTGTGAAAAGAAACAATCATCTCTCAAGGATTTTTGATTCTTACACAAAATCTAGAGTTGCTGTTGAAACAATCCTACAGACCCAAATGTCATATAAGGACCAATCTGGGTTAGGATTTGATTCCAGCAGCAGTAGCTATACTGAAACCTGTGCTACCGAGAAAAAGGATGAGAAAGTTAAATATAGTCCTGTTAACTCAGTGCATAAGGATGCTAAGCCAATATACAGTGCTGTGGCAATGAAGTATCCTAAGAACCAGAACAAAAGGAATGATAAGCACAAACAAAGATATGTTAAGGTTGCTGATACTGAGTCTGCCGATAACGGTATTCTTGGTGAATACATCAGCAGAGCAAGTGCTGCCGATCTGACCTCGTCTGCTGCCGATGGACAAGTGCCTAAAAAGGTAACTGCCAAAGGTAAACAGAATGGAAAGAAAGGCAAGACTAGCACCTTTAAACCTACTAAGTTTGTGTCTGCTCAATTCCCTAGTTCTGCCGATGCACTGACTAAATAGAATGATGTTCTACCGACTCCACAGCCTATCAGTCAAGTGAGATGTGCTAATTGTTTTGATTATGGTCACAAGGCTCATGAATGCCTCTTGAAGCACCTATCTGGACCCACTGAGGTTACATCCTCTAGTGGTGTCCAGATGTGGTTGCCAAAGAGGAACTAACCCTCGGACCCATGAATAAGGGGGACCATAAGCATACTGTTTTATTTCAGGAATGCTTCATGGCCTCAACTGGTGCAAGCAAGGATTTGTGGATTCTAGATAGTGGCTGCTCAAGACATATGACAGGATTTGCAGATATTCTTGCCGATATTATTGAAGCATCAGGTCCCCCAGTAGTGTTTGGTGATAATGCCAAAGGAAAAATCGTCGGTATAGGTACCATCAAGAGAGGTGCAGTTACTGTACAGAAGGTCTCTCTAGTGGATGGTCTGAAACATAACCTTCTATCAATATCACAATTCTGTGATAAAGGAATGCAATGCGTATTTACTACTTCCAGTTGCTATGTGAAAGACATTGCTTCCAATGAAACTCTTCTCACTGCCAAACGTAAAGGTAACATTTATGCAGTAGACTTAAGTGCTATTACTGGTGTTGCTAATGTTTGTTTTGTAGATAAGAACATCAGTGAGAACTCATGGCTATGGCACAAGAGACTCAGTCACTTGAACTTCAAATATCTATTTGGATCTATTTGGCCCCACAACTACAGCAAGTATCGGGGGAAGTAGATACACCTTGGTTGTAGTAGATGATTAATCTAGATATGCTTGGGTGGAAACTTTCAGTCACAAAGATGACACCTATGCTGTTGCCACCAAGTTATTCAGACTACTACAAACTCAGAAAGAAAGCGATATCATCAGTATAAGATCAGACAACGGCACTGAATTCATGAACAATGGTATTGCTCAGTACTGTGATGATCATGGCATAGACCACAACTTCTCAGCTACCGGTACACCACAACAAAATGGTGTTGTTGAGAGGAAGAACAGAACTCTCATTGAAGCTGGTAAGACCATGATTGCCGAAGCCAGGCTGCCGAAGTACTTTTGGGCTAAAGCGATCAATACAGCCTGCTTCACCCAGAACAGATCTCTAATCAACAAATTCCATAACAAGACTCCTTATGAACTCTGGAGAGGCAGAATTCCCAAAATTAGATTCTTCAAGATATTCGGCTGCAAATGTTACGTGCTATACAATGGAAAAGAGCACAGAGGTAAATTTGATGAGAAAGCTGATGAAGGAATCTTTGTTGGATACGCTAAACACAGTAAGGCCTTTCGAGTTTTCAATAAGAAACTTTTGAAAATTGTTGAATCTATTCATGTAACCTTTGATGAATTTGATTTGTTAGAGTCTGACAAGGCTCCAAAGAGTACTAATGTGTCTAGTGCTCATGAGAAAGGTGAATCCAGTAATACTAATCCTGCAGATCAAGTACCAGCTGCTGATCCAGTCATTTCAGCAGAAGAATCAGCAGATGCTCCGTATTTTCCTTCATCAGCAGAACCAGAACCTGCTGATGAATTTCATAATCCGTTTGCCGATGCAAACTCTGCTGATCATCCTGAAGACAGATCTAGCCCTCAACCAATTTCTGTTATAAGACCTAAACCTCCAAGCTTTCATCCACCTCTCACTCAAAGTTCTTCTCCTACACCATCTGCTGATCTTGATCCTCCTCTAGAATCCTTACAACAAGAATCAGTAAGACAAGATGTGCCGAGAGAAGTCAGAACAGTTCGTGATCATCCATTAGAAAATGTGATTGGTGATGTCTTTGGTCCCAGATTAACAAGGAACCTTAGTAAAGCATTGCTGAAAGCCTTTTCTCATCTGCTATGGTCTCCGATATAGAACCAAAGAAGACTGAAGAAGCTCTTGCCGATCCTAGTTGGGTTGAAGCCATGCAAGAGGAACTGAATCAGTTTGAAAGATGCAAAGTATGGGAACTTGTGCCAAGACCAACTTCTCAGCAAGTTATTGGTACTAAGTGGGTTTACAGGAACAAATTGGATGAAGCTGGGAAAATCATTAGAAACAAAGCTAGGTTAGTTGCTAAAGGCTACCGTCAAGAGGAAGGAATCGACTACGATGAGACATTTGCTCCTGTTGCAAGATTGGAAGCTATATGACTTTTCTTAGCCTATGCTGCCTTCAAGGAATTCAAGCTATATCAAATGGACGTGAAAAGTGCCTTCCTGAATGGAGAACTCCAAGAACTAGTTTATGTTGAACAACCACCAGGTTTTGAGGACTCCAAGAAGCCTGATCATGTCTACCGATTGAAGAAAGCACTCTATGGCTTAAAGCAAGCTCCAAGAGCATGGTATGAAACCCTTTCTAAGTTCTTACTTAGCGATGGCCTAGGCTTCACTCGAGGTAAAATCGATACTACTTTATTTGTTGCCAAGCATAAGGGTCATTCATTGTTTGTTCAAATATATGTCGATGATATTATTTTTGGTTCCACTAATGAATCACTTTGCAAGAGATTTGAGAAGCTAATCCAGAGAAAGTTCGAGATGAGCATGATGGGTGAACTAACATATTTCCTTGGACTTCAAGTCAAACAATCCAATGAGGGAATATTCATCAGTCAAGCCAAGTATGCCAAAGAACTTATCAAGAAGTTTGGCTTTGACAATGCTCACTCTCAAAGCACACCGATGAGCACTAACATTCACTTAGATAAGGATGAGTCTGGTAAAAAAGTAGATGTAACAGTCTACCGAGGTATGATCGGCTCACTCCTCTATCTTACTGCCAGTAGACCAGATATTATGTTTGCTGTTTGTGTTTGTGCCAGGTTTCAAGCTGACCCTAGGGAATCCCATCTGCAGGCTGTAAAACGTATTATTAAATATTTATGTGGCACTGCTAACCTTGGATTATGGTATGCAAGAGATTCATCTTTTAATCTAATAGGTTATTCAGATGCAGACTTTGCAGCTTGCAGGGTAACAAGAAAGAGTACAAGTGGGACTTGCCAATTTCTTGGTGATAGACTGGTGTCTTGGTCCTGTAAGAAACAAGCATCAATTTCCACTTCTACTACTGAAGCTGAGTACATTGCTGCCGGCAGTTGCTGTTCACAGATCCTGTGGATGAAGCAGCAGCTTGTTGACTATGAAGTTCCATCTCAAATTTGTCCCATTTATTGTGACAACCAATCAGCAATCTCAGTTTCAAACAACCCGGTCATGCATTCCAAAACCAAGCACATAGACATCAAGTATCACTTTCTGAAGGAACATGTAGAAAAGGGGAATGTAGTGCTGCTCAAAGTTCATACCGATTACCAAAGAGCAGACATACTAACAAAGCCCTTAGACCAGAAAAGATTTGAATTCCTAAGAGGTGAACTAGGTATGATTGATTTCTATGGTTAAAACTGTGCTAACTCATCCCATTGTGCTAGACATGCCGATCTCATCAGCAAGTATGAAAATCTTGCCGACCAAATTATTTTGCCGATCTCATCAGCAAGTGTGAAAATCGTGCTGACCAAATTACATTGCCGACTAAATATTGCTGACAACATCATGCCGATCAACATGTCTTGCCGACTAAATGATCTTGCCGATTCAAACTATCTTGCCGATATTTAAAAACTATCAAATCAGCACGTCTCTGCAAAAAGATAAGATTCCTGACACATGACGTAAGCAATCAAATCAAAGGTACATCGGTCACACCATCTCCCTGACACGTGTGTGTACCTTTCTTACCCAAAATCGTGTCAAGATGTATTCCATTTAATGCGATACATCAGCAAGGTAACAGGTCATCATCACTTATCTTTTAATTATGACTAATTTACCCTTTCTCTCTCTTTCTTTTAACTGTTCATTTCTCACCGTTTTATGTGCGCATTAAATTTTGCGTGCGAGGTGATAGGTACAGTTACTTCTCATTATTCCTTGTCCTCTCATATTCTCTCTCTCTCCCCCATAACATATATAAACGCCTTTCAAAATTCCTTAAGCTTTTTCTCTGCCAATTGTTTTTTCTCTCTGCTCTCTATTCTCTCTATCTCTCTCCTCTTTCCAGATTATCAGTTCATCGTTTTATTTGTTCATCTATTCATAATCTGGTAAGTGTTAATGTTTATACTCTGCTCATTTCTAATCATTTATGGTTTGATTTGTCTTTATTTCTAACATTGAGAGTTGTTTGAGTAATTTTGCAGACAATGTCCGGTGAAAAAGATATCTACGGAGGCTATGTTGACTCCAACTACTTCAACGACGAAGCCGACGGGGTTTTCTTGAAGAATCTTCTTATTGGGTCCTTGCTTGATTCGTTCATCACTCCATCATGAGTTAGTTCAGTATTTGTGGATCTTGTCAAAGAATTCTTCTCCAACTCCTCTGTTGTCCACTCTCGTACTGACTCCTCCGTTATCGTCTCCATCAATTCTACTGTTTTGGGCGTGCAGATCTCTCTTACTCCCTCTTCTATCTCTGAAGTTTTTCCCAATCTTGGGAATGAAAGGTTGAGTGCTCTAGTTGATGAGCAGGAACTGGATAGGGCTTGGATTATCATGAGAGGTGCTGGCACAAGGCTTAGTGGCACTAATCATCTGAAGATTCACTATCCCCGAAGATACTATGCTTTGGCTGAGATAGTTGATAGATGTCTCATTTGCCGATTTGGATCCCACAGCAATATCACTGATGTGCAGTTTGAAGCTATGGCCGCCATTGTTCTGCAGATTGAGTTCAACTGGTGTGCCTACATATTCAGGATTATCGCTACGGCTGCTGATAAGTGGGCTTCTGATAGATTGAAGAACAAGGCCAATCCTGGAAAAGGATGCCATTATCTGTTGATAAGTATGATTCTGAGGAGAAATGCCAATGTAGTGGCTGCCGATCGCTTTCCATCCAGCATGCCTTTCAATAAGTTGAAGTTCTTTAATGCTAAGGATTGGAATAGGATTTCAAAGAATGCTTCCAGTGCCGATGCCCCCTCTGTTGCTCCTGCACCTGTTGTTACTCAGAGGAAGAAAAAGGCAAAGACCATTCCTTCAGTTGCTTCTCAATCAGCAGCAGTCTCTACTCCTGCTCCTTCAACTGATAGGATTCTTGCCGATTCTACTCCTGGTGCTCCAAAGAAAAGGAAACTGGTAAAGGTTGCCGATCAAGTGGTGATAAAGAAGGTGAAGCTTGCCGATGAAGTTCCTTCTTCCACTATTCCTCCTGCTGATCCAAGAGCCAAGCTAATTAGGTTTGCCCCTGCTCATCTTGCCGGTGCTTCCCTAACTACCGATTCTGCTGTCAAGGTTGAAATTCCTGATGAAAAATTCACTGATGACTTTGCCGATGGCAAAAGTATTGAGGATGTCATTGAGAAGCTCAAGTCTCAGACTCCTAGGAAATGCGCTCCAATCAGAAACCCAACTTTCCACACCTTCTACAAGAATCCTTGGTCCTTCGCCAACAAGGTCTTGAACAAGAAATGGGTCTTTCCGATTGACCATCTGCCTCCCTTTATTCGTCGTCTTCTTCAGTTTCATGAAGATATGAAAGACACTGTCACTCCCGGAAATCCTGCTGATTATGTTGATCAAAAGAGTTTGGACAGACGCACTGATATGTGGAAAGAGAAGTTTGTCCCTCTATCAAAGTTCAAGCAGTTGAAAGAGGCTGAACTAAAGCTCAATTTTGGTCGGTATTTTGAATTCCTACCACTACACTGGAACCAAGTCTATCTTTTTCAAGATAGAATTAGACAAGACTTGATGGTTCAGGACGTGTGGCTCATCTATGCCAGGACATTTAATCAGCTCTCTCAATTCACAGAGTTTGATCCGTATCAGTAAAGAAGGTCACTATGGACTTGATTGAAAAGTCTAATGAATTTCTGTTGAAGCAAGATGCCGATCGCCGTGCCGCTGAAGACCTTGCCGATAAAGATGCTCATGTTCCTTCGCCAAGCAGCAGCAAGACCGAGACAGATGCCGATGTTCACTCTGCCGACGATGCAGATGCTGCTGATAAAGAGTTTGTTGCCGATGGACGTGATGATGCTGATGAAGATGGTGATTCTACTGATAGTGATGCTGATGATGATGGTGCTGATTTATTTGGTGATTTGGTTTGTGCTCACAAAGTTGCTGCTGACTCTCCTTCCACTTCACTTATAACAGATAGTGACAAGATGCCAATCAGAACTATCATGACTAAAGCTCCCTCTGCTGAAGTCTTTGCAGAATCTGTATTGAAGGATGATAGTAGTGTTGAAGGAAGTCATGCTGATGAACATTTTAAGGAGATAGTGGAATTTCAAGTTGAGACAACTACTGACACTCAACCTCTGATTGAAGTATCTACCGACCTACCTGCCCCAGTTGACACAACTATAGACACTCAACAGATGGATGTATCTGTTTCAGGAGGAGAGACTGATGAGAAAACTGCTGACACTCATCTTGCTGAGCAAACTACAGACACTCAGTTAGTTGCAGTTACTCCTGAAATACAGATTGTCCCCCCTACTGGTATTAAGGAGGTTGTGGAATTGGGAGGAGGTACTGAAGGAAGTACTCCTAATCTGGATGCTGAAATTGCTACTAGCTTACAATTCGAAGAAATTCTTCTACAGCCTTTATTCAGATTGCCGACTGTTATTTCACCCCTTCCTCTTCCTGCTCCAACTGATGTTCGTGCCGATGGAAATCATGTTGATGAAGCTGATCCTACTGATTACATGGAGGTTGGAGAACAAGCTTTTGTTGATCCTGATGCTGTTGATACTTCTCCACCTCCCAGCTATGATTATTTTCAGAATGGGAAGGATATGATGTGCTCAAATTGGTAAACTACCAATGTTTCTATCCCTTCCAACAGCTTTGGACAGCCTCTCTTTAATGTTCATCCGAGGCTATCATTCAAGTATACCCTCCAATGGCGTCCACTTCCGTTTGGCAAAGATCACCCTCATGTCACCAAGCATCCATTCTCTTCTGGTGCTTCAACCAGTGACAGACCAATATTCCTTCCATGGATCAAAGATGACTGTATTCGTACAAAGGGAAAGACTCCTCGGATTTCTAGACTGAAGCGAAAGATTGTCTATGAACCTAGATGTCTACTACCTGGAAAACTGAAGATAGGTGGTAAGGTCGTTCTCCCTAGTCTATCTCCTAAAGAAGTTCTCATCACTTCAAAAGGGTTGGATGAGAAGATGCTCTATGATCAATGATGAGCTTAAAGAAATTCTGGAGTATCGGCATCTCAACGCTCGTGGTCTTGTGCACTTAGTCAAATCAGCTGCACTTGCCATTACTCTGCCGATGTTTCATCCTCGTCAGCATGCCGATCACATGGTTTACACATCTAGGCTGCTGAATGCCAGATTGGTAATCATGATATTGGAAGGCTATGCTTGTTTGGAGTTCCAGCTTGCTTTGCTGCTTTCTATGGAAGACAACAGCATCTTTCATCTTTCAGGGGATAGAGACGTTATTGTCCATCCAGACTTTCCTCTGGAGATTGTTTATCCTAGACCTGCCGATGATATTGTCTCCACATTCATTCCTATTGAAGTTCTTTCCGCTACCGAGATTGTTGCTGCTCCTGCTGATGATGCCGATCTTGTTTCTGCTGATGATGGTTCTGCCGATGCCTTAGATCTTGCCGATGATGGAGATCCTGTGCTTCAAAGAATTTTTTCTTTGCCTCCACCTCCTGTTCCTGTTCCTTCTTCTCCTCTGCCGATCATTATTTCTGACGATGATATGCAGATTGTTGCCGATGAGGTACAGATCGAGGATGCTGATCTGGATAATGAAGAATTTGTCCCTTCTCTGGTTCTCCGAAATCCAAATTCTTTTGCTGCACCGATCTATGTTGTTAGACCCATTGTCTTCAACAGCCTCTATGATTTTCATTGCTTTGAAGAAGGAGATGATTTTAATCAGAATGCGCCTCCTACTCGTGGTGATTTGGTTGACTTCTCCCACTCCATTGCGGACCTGTTCAAACAATCCACGAAGGAGCTATCTAAGCAGATTCATAAGTCCAATCAGGAGGAGGATGTGATCAGAATCAGGACATCTGTTTACAATGACATGAAAAATCTGCTGCAAGAAAGAACTGAACGCGTTTTCAATCTGTCTGAGTTAAATGGCTCTCTTGTCACTCAACAGAAAATCTTACTTGCCGAGCACAATGACACCCGCAGCAAACTTGAAGCCTTTGAAGAGAAACTTGCTGATATTCAGAATGAACTTCTTGAAGCCAATTTGAAGATTGTTGCTCTTGAGGCAAACAATAAGATGTTATCTGATAGATTAGAGAGTGCTCAGAGAAGGCAGAGCAAGGCAAAGAGGAAAGCTGAAAGAAAAGAAGAAAAAGCAAGAAAGAAGGCTAGGAAGACTGAATCTACAAATGACTCAACTCCAGCAGCAGATCCTAAGATTTCTGATCCTCCAGCTGCTGATCCTTGAGTCACATAGCCTATGATGTAGATATCTTATTGAAGACCTTCACAGACAAATTTCTTTGCTTATAAAATTTTTATTGTGCTAATATGTTTTTCTTATATTTGTGTTGTTATCTGCATTATTCTGTGCTATTTCCTTTTGCAGATCATCACTCTTGCCGATTCCTTGAACCGGCTTCACCATTTATTTTGGTGAATCCACCTTTTGCATTAGACATCTAGTGTGACTTGCCTTAGGATTTGGTTATACCTAGATATCCTTAGAAATCTTTTCCCTAAGATAAGAGATGTCTTTAGCTTTAAGGGTGATTGGACTTAAGTAATTAGGAGGAGATTGTTGTTCAAATAGATACCTAGGTCCTAGAATTACTTAATCCCAATCATGTCTACACTTAGGATCCCCCAATTTTATTAGAACCTTATTAGGTACCCTTAGGATTCTTCGTGACCAGCACAGGTGTATTTCAACTCTTCATTCAAGACAAACCAGCAAGAGGAAGCAAATCAGCAGACCAGTAAACAAGTTGCCGATCAACTCTATTCTTAACATGCGACAAGTTGCCGATCAACTTGCTACAAAAGTTGCCGATCAACTTATTAAAGAAGTTGCCGATCAACTCCATTCATAACATGCTGATATAATAGACAGTCTGCACTGTCAGTCAGGTGACATCATTTCATTAAAGTCAACCTTGCTGATTGTCTCTATACTGTTTTATCATAAAGTAGTTTACCTGCTCTGTAATGATTTCTACGCCGTCTGACACATAGCTACTTTTAGCTATACTCTGTCTCTACTTGCTTTTGCAGGTAACCGGTTGAGACAAAGGGGTCTTTACCCATCAGACTTTTAAGGCACGCGTATCTTCGCCATTAATGCCAAGGATACTGCATTAAATGCTCCTCACCTACCCAGCTGGAAATTCAAATGTTATCCTTCTTCTCCAAGACTCCAGGCATTTACTCTCCCTATAAATAGAGGACTTGGTGCATTGAAGAAGGTTGGTGATTTTAGTGCATTGAAGAGAGTTGGTTGTTTGCAGCATTCATTGAAGCTCAAACATTCCTTGTCCAGATAATCATTAGATCATTTAATAGGACATACACTTGTGCACAAACTCTACAACACTGTTAGTATTCCCGAACTAGATTATTTTAAGGAATACGTTGTCTGAGTTTTCACACACCCACCTGAGTGAGATAAGTTCTTTTGAACTTGCCGCTCAAATACACTTGGTCAGATATTTGCTTTACGATTCATTAAACTATCTCTAGAATTTAGTCTTTGTATCCGGCAAAGCCGCTCTTGTAATAGACTAGGGATATTTAATAGTGCTCTTAACCCAAATCCAAGTTCTGACCAAACTTGGTAGAGGACGTAGCAGTATTTACACTGTGAACCTCTCCAAATCTCTGTGTCCTCTGTTACTTACTGTCCTTGCCAGTTGGAACTCTATCACCGGCAAATCATTACTGTTCTTACTGACTCAACTTCATTTCCATTGACCAATCTCTTGAAACTGCATTGAACTTTTAGAAACTACTTTGTGTTTAAACCAAGCTCTCAAAACCTTTTTATAAACTGATTTTGTGTGAGTTAAAACAAGTCATATCTTCTCCGCTGCGCTTACTGATAATAGTTTGCAATCTGATAAGTGACTTTGCATTTATAAAAGTGTTTCTTTTAAAAAGTTTTAATTAGGCTATTCACCCCCCCCCCTCTAGCCTATTTTCCTACCAATTGGGCCTAACACCCATACTAATTCAAGAAACTAAGAAAGTAGTCCATGTGGCCGAAACTAAGCAATAGATGGTCTCGATAAACGTAGGCCAATTGCATCCACAATTCCACATGAATCTCCAATCATTGAATCAAGAACTTTGTTTCTCAATTTTAGCTATTATGAACTCTTCATAATTCTAACTTCGTTTTATCTTTGAAACTTTGATTGCGATCAAGTTTGGGAAACACAATCTCGATGAACGTAGATTAGCCATCCAAACCTTGAACCAATCTTAGAATCACAAGATCAAAACAAATAGGAAAATCAAACCCCAAGATCCACACCCAAACCAACAACCCAAAACCCATTCCAGATCAGCAGGTCTGGCCTGGTCTTGCCACTGGTTCGGTCGGATCTTATCAAAATTCCAGATTCTGAACATGACCGAAATCAAAATCCAGAATCTGACCAACTGTGCGGCCGCCCAAGAAAATATGTGCGGTTGCCCAAACATGGGCGGTCGCCCACTAATTTCTGTGGGGTCGCCCAGAGCATCAGACAGAATTTTTTAAAGTTCAAAAATTTGTCTCAAAATTGTTTTCCCCGATTATTAAAACTTTGATCCAATCAAAAATTAATAATCAAACAATTCAGAACCCATCATAATTTTTAGTGCGATTCAATAGTGCGATTAAAGTTGTAAAACAATAAACCACATAAAATCACATAACACATAAACATCATATAATCCAATATTCATATCATGTTAGGCATACAAACAATTCATATACACACAACATGATCTAAGTATTGAAATAATCAACATGAACGGGGCTCTGATACCACTGTTGGGTTTCCTTGATAACATGCGCAGCGGAATTAAGCATTTAAATTTTAATGAAACCCAAAGCCCATAGATCCACTCATATGATTAAGTCAAATACAACATAATGAATACTAGAATACTAACCCTTGATGCCTTTGATTATGCAACCTTGAATTCGATAGAGGCTTGAACCCTTGATCACGAACATAGTAAGAATCAGGAACTTTGAAGTTGATAAGTTTCACCCTGTAGCGGTATCCACACCACGAACGAATATCAAGAACACTTGATCTTGGTTGCTAGACCAAAATTATGAAACACGTTTTCATAATTAAACATGAACTATATTGAATATTATTTGTGTATAATTTTGTTCTTCAATCTAGGATCTCTTAGAACAAAATAAAACTCTCTCAAACTCTTCGGAGACTCACACAAACATTAGCATTGAGTTGTGGCCGAATTCTGATGTTTATACACAAGTAAGACCTATTCCAAATAGGAAACTTGTGTTAAAACCCGTCCAAAATTCGATTCCAAGTCAAATTAGGAATCTGTCCCCGACAGTACTGTGCGGCCGCCAAAACGGAGGCGTGCAGCCGCCCAAATCCATATACGGTCGCCCAGCCCTTTTGGGCGGTCGCCCAAACAGCCCAGAAAATCCAATTTTCCAAAATTTCCAATATAGTCCTTATTTAGGATTCGTTCTATTGTGTGTGACCCTCTAGGATTATACTAAGTTGGCAATGGGTTCAAACATGAAACCATAAGATATGATTAGGTTCTAGCAAACCGTCATACCTACCCAAATAGTATAACTAGATACAAGTTTGCATTCCTTTTAGAACATGTCATAATCCCTTTGTCCACGATATCATTGAACACAAGTCATGGTCAACAAGTCAACTTGTATTGTTCAATACTTTCTCAATTCTGAATATGTTGATAATCCAAATGACATTGATCCAATCAATCCATTTGAGTTTGGCCAAACATTTCATCAACATCATTCCTTCGAGGGGCCCAAGCTTGACATCTCTCTGAAGAGGGACAAATCCGTTTGGCTTATTATTCTTCCCTACGTGAATCCAATCATGCCAATCATACCCTTTATAACTACCGTGTTAAGGCAGTGTTTGAATATGTCAAACATAATGTTCATCAAGTGGAAGACTATAATAACTTCATGTCTAAGGATTCAAATGACATAACTAATGTAACACCCATCCTATTTCTTGTTAAATATTTGACATATTTGTTAAATACTTGAACTTGCATATTATGTGTTAGTTTGACTTGGGTTAAAGTTTTAACTGCTTTAAATAGTTAAGGTGGTTAAATGTCTAGTTTTGACTTTTGGGTCATTTGTGAAAATTTGACTTTAGGGGTCTTTTTGTTAAAAGTGAAACTTGAGGGGCCTAAGTGCAATTCTTTGAAAGTTTAAGTTTATCTTTGGGTTTCCTTCTCTGAGAAATCATTTTCTCCCCAATTTCTTACGTATACTCTCTCTGTTCTAAACCTAGGGTTAAAAGTTTTCCCTATTCCCGACTCCTCGAGTTTAATTATCCCTCCATTCTTGATTCCGATCCCGGATAAATATTCGTGACGTTGAATAGAGCGTTCCAGGCCGAACAGAAATAAGTTTTGGTCAACTTGAATTTTGGCTAGGTAAGTTATTAGCTCCCCCTTGCTTGTAATAACATGCATAAATGTTATTCTCGATATTTGTGATTGTTAATTTTGTGTTTGGGGTGATTTTTGTGGTACTTGTAATTATGGGACAAAAGGAGTAAATTTCCCCTGTGTAACCTAATGAAAGAAAATGAAAGAATTGGTTTTAAACTTGTTTATGCTTTATGGGTATGTTAAAATTGTTAGTAAATGTTACTCCTACGTTTTGGGACGGAAATTATTTCAACCTGGGAAAGAATGAAAATTTCGCATTTTAGTACACTGTGCGACCGCACAAAATTTAGTGTGCGACCGCACATCTTTCTGAAGGGTTTTTCAAAGAAATTGACATGCTTGTGTGCGGCCGCACAGTCCATGTTGGGCGACCGCACAGTCACCTGAAAAACAAAGATGTTGTTTAAAGTTTGTATAAGTTGGAAGTAACCCTAGTTAAGGTATATAACCTTAGTATAAGATGTCCTAGAAAGTGTTGTGATACTTTAGGAGCATCATACTTGGTCTTAAACATGTATACTCATTGAATCAAAATGAGAACTTAAGTATAAGAGTAGTAACTCTTCCTTATGTCTTGAAAGTGCTATGAACAAGCACTAATGTGTTATACTTGTTGTGAATCCAATGATTGTGCACCTTAGAGGCATTAGCTTGAGGTCTTAGACTTGAACATCCTAAGAATAGGATTGGGATTTGGTAAGAGTAAATGTATAACTCTTATACTTGTGTGAATGTCCAAGAATTGGAAGTTATAACTTGAAGTATAAGACATTAAAAGCTTGTACATGACTTGAACATCCATAGAAATGGATTAAGACTTGAAAATAAGATAATAAAATCTTGTACTTGACTTGACACCAATACATATGTATGGTAGGGAACTTGAAAGTGCTATGAACAAGCACTAACGTGTATGAGACATGTTCTTGTTGTGTATGCGCAAACATTGCATATAGTTGCTTGATAACAAGGTGACTTCTTGATTACTTGAAGCATGTTCCTTGTTGAGCTAGTCCACTACTTTTGGATTAGTTCTTCTCCCGTAGTTCAAGTAAATATCTACTTGTACCTTCTTGTGTGAGTCCAGCTGGTTCTCCTTGATTGTTCGAAAATATATAGGTTCACGCTTGTCGCGAGAGCTGGGGTTTAAGTGACAATCGGGTCCCTATGTATTTCCGCGTGACCCCTTACTACCGGCCATAGTAAGGGCATAGCTTCCTTAGTTGGAGAAATAAGCCTGACTTAAGTGAATGCTAAACTCTTGTCTTGATCACCTCGTGAATATTCATGAGTCGTGATATTGGGAATGACACTGGTTACCGGGTCTTCTGATACATACTGAATAGTCAGTTCCTGTTATTGATCGTGATTGTCAAAGTAATACAAGCTACGACAACAATGGTATTCTTGGGAGGAATAAGGAAGGAAGCAATATCCTTATAGCTTGCTTGTTTAGCTTTATGTGCTACTTGATGAGTGGATTATCCTCTCATATACTTGTTACTTGATGATACTTGATATATGATTACTTGAGTATCTACCTGAATTGCATGATAACATGTCATGTAGTTGCATCTAATAGCTTACTGAGATTTATCTCACCCTTTATTTGTTTCCCCCCCCAGGAAAGGAAGGATAGTGCGCAGTGAGGCTCGACATAGTTGGGAGCTTGCTTCGCAGGTCGTGATTGTTTTGGGGCTTGTGTCCTTTTTCACTTGGTGAGGACGATGTATTATGGGTTTTGTAACTTCTTATTTTGGGGTAGACATCTTGTATAGTACTCTTAATGCCAGCTTATGTGCTAGGCATGTTTCCGCTGTGTATGTATTAAGTTTGGTTTTAAATTTTCTTGTCTAGAACTCGTGTTGTGAGCTAGTATAGCTCCTTACTCTAGAGTATATATATCATGTCAATTTGTTAAACAAATGTCATTAAGTTTCTTGTTTCTCGTTAGGCACTCCCATCCAGGTTCGAGGTTCTATTAGGGGATCCCGGGACCTGGGGGCGTGTCAGGTTGGTATCAGAGCTACCCTGGTTTAGCTACCATGTTTAGCTACCTTGGTTTGCTCTAAGTCTGGATAGGGTCTATGGCCTTGATATGGGTGAGTCTTGGGGTGTTATTAATAACGCTGAGTGTTTACCTACAGGTACAATGAGTTCTGAAGGTACTAGTGGTAGTAATCAGCTGAGATCTATAACTCCTCAAGAAGAAATGGTTGATAATATTGACTGGGATTATCCTAATCGCCTTACAAGGTTCTTGAAGCTGAAACCTCGTAGTTTTGACGGGGAGTTTGATTCTAAAAAGGCAGAGGAGTGGATTGAAAGCATTGAGAAGATCTTTACAGCCTTGAGATGTGTGGGTGGTGATAATGTAACCTTTGCAACCTTTAAACTTGAGAAAGCCGTTAAACATTGGTGGCAAGTGTTGAGTAAAAGTTGGGAACTGGAAGGTGTACCACAGACATGGGAGAATTTTCTTAAAGCATTCAAGTCACAGTTTATTCCAACAGTAGTCCAAGATAGAAAGGAAATGGAATTTCTTAATCTGGAGCAGGGAAGTTTGACCGTGGGGCAATACTCAACCAAGTTCACAGAATTGGCAAGGTATTGTGATCACTTAGTTCCAAATGAAGCCAAGAAGGCACAGAGGTTTGTTAAAGGGTTGAGGACTGAGTATAGGAAGCAACTTCTTTCTTTACAGCTCACTAGCTATCAGCAAGCAGTGGAGAAGGCTTATACTATTGAAAATGATATTGAAGAACACAAGGTGAAGTTGGGAACAACCATGACTGGTCGTGTATCAGAGAAAACTCAGGGATCTGGTTCTAAAGGTGGTAAATCTGGCCGCCAAGATCGTCGATTCCGACAGCCAACCGAAAGCAAAGGTAGTGTATCAACTGGTTTGAGGACAACAGTCCAAGGTCCCAGGAGAGTATGTGGCTATTGTTCGAAAGAAGGCCATTCTGAAGACAAGTGTTGGCTAAAGCAAGGAAAGTGTTTATTGTGTGGTGAAGTGGGGCATTTTGCTAGAAATTGTCCTAAAAATAGAGGAAATCAAGCTGGGGTTACAAGTCCGCAGGCTTCAGGTTCCAAGAGAGATAGTGGGGGTCGACCAAAAGTTCAGGGTCGAGTGTTTGCTTTAGATCAGCAGGGTGTAGCTGAGTCTTCTGCAGTCATAGGAGGTATTATATTACTTTCTAGTACGAGAGCGCGAGTCTTGATAGATCCAGGCTCATCTCATTCTTATGTGGCATCTCATTTTGTGTCGCATTTGCATGTTCTTCCTGATTCTATGCCTTATGTGCTAGAAGTATCTTCCCCTATGGGAGATTGCATGTTTACTTCTGAGGTTTACAAGAAATGTGAGGTCCTTGTGGGTGATCATGCCCTTCTTGCTGACCTAGTCGTGTTACCTATAAGGGACTTTGACGTGATTCTTGGCATGGATTGGCTATATGTGCATCATGCATCTGTTGATTGTTATAGAAAAGTAGTAACTTTTTCTATTCCTGGTTTGCCTGATTTTACCTTTGAAGGTGATAGGCCTTTATGTGCTATACATGTTATTTCTGCTTTAAAAGCTAGAAAACTTTTATCTCGTGGTTGTGCCGGGTATCTCGCATGTGTACTTGATCAGAGTTTATCTGTTCCCAAGATGGAGGATATTCCTGTTGTGTCTGAATTTTCAGATGTGTTCTCTTCTGAATATAGCATGCCACCTGATCGAGAGCTTGAGTTCTGTATTGAGTTATTACCAGGTACAGCACCAATCTCTAAAGCACCTTATAGAATGGCTCCAGCTGAGTTAAGAGAGTTGAAAACACAGCTTGAGGAATTGCTTGAAAGGGGCTTTATCAGGCCTAGTGTATCACCGTGGGGTGCACCAGTGTTATTTGTCAGAAAGAAAGATGGGACTCTGCGATTGTGTATTGATTACAGAGATCTTAATCAGGTAACTATCAAGAATAAATATCCGTTACCTCATATTGATGACTTGTTTGATCAGCTTCAGGGTTCAGTAGTGTATTCGAAGCTTGACTTGAGAAGTGGTTATCATCAGTTGAAAATCAGATCTGAGGATATACTAAAGACAGCTTTCCGTACCAGGTATGGGCATTATGAATTTATTGTTATGCCATTTGGTTTGACAAATGCTCCAGCTGTATTTATGGATTTGATGAACCGTATCTTCAAGCCATATCTTGATTGTTTTGTGGTGGTATTCATTGATGACATTCTTGTGTATTCTAAGTCACGGGCTGAGCATGAACAACATCTCAGAGTGGTATTACAAGTTCTTCATGAGAAACAATTATTTGCAAAATTCAGCAAATGTGCTTTCTGGTTAGAAGAGGTTTCATTCTTGGGGCATGTTGTGTCTGCTACTGGTATTGCAGTAGATCCTTCCAAAGTTGAAGCAGTTGTTAACTGGAAAAGGCCAACTACAGTGACTGAAATCCGTAGTTTCTTGGGCTTAGCTAGTTATTATCGGAGGTTTATTGAGGGATTCTCCAAGATTGCTACTCCATTGACTAATATGACTCGAAAAGCTATTTCTTTTGAGTGGAATGACAAATGTGAAGCAAGTTTTCAGGAGTTGAAAAGGCGTTTAACTACAGCTCCAGTCTTGGCTTTGCCTAATGGTTCTGAGCATTTCATGGTTTATACTGATGCTTCTAAAGAAGGATTGGGTTGTGTTTTGATGCAAGATGGTAAGGTAATAGCTTATGCTTCTCGAAAATTATCTTCTTATGAAAAGAATTATCCTACTCATGATCTAGAGTTGGCTGCGATTATTTTTGCTTTGCATAAATGGAGGCATTACTTGTATGGAACCAAATTTGAAGTCTTTACTGATCATAAGAGCTTGAAGTACTTGTTTTCTCAAAAAGAGCTTAACATGAGGCAACGTAGATGGATGGAGAAATTGAAGGATCATGATTGTACTATCCTTTATCATCCAGGAAAGGCCAATGTGGTGGCAGATACACTGAGCAGAAAGACTTATATTTCTTGCTTGATGATTCGTGAATGGAAGATGTTTGAAGACTTGTGTGATTGGAGTCCTTGTGAATCAAATAATGGAGTTATCTTTGCTAATATAAAGGCTACTTCAGACTTGCTCCAACAGATCAAAGAGGCTCAGGTAATTGATTCTGAATTGCAGAAAATCATTAGTGGAATGAATGAAGGAAAGCAACCAGATTTTTCTTTTAATAGTGATGGAATTCTTACCTTCCGAGGTCGAGTTTGTATTCCAGTTGATCCTGAGATTAAGAAGAAAGTTCTTGAAGAGGCTCACAAAGCCAAGTATACTATTCATCCTGGAAGTACTAAAATGTATCAAGACTTGAAGAAACAATTCTGGTGGAACAATATGAAAAGAGAAATTGCTGAGTATGTTTCTAAATGTTTGACTTGTCAACAAGTAAAGGTGGAACATCAACGTCCAGCAGGTTTGTTGCAACCATTAGAAATTCCAGAGTGGAAATGGGAGCATATTACTATGGATTTTGTGACTGGTTTGCCACGTACCAGACGAGGCCATGATGCTGTTTGGGTTATAGTGGACAGGTTGACTAAATCAGCTCACTTCTTGTCTGTTTCCATGGGATATTCATTGTCTCAGTTGGCATCTTTATATGTTCAGGAGATAGTCCGACTGCATGGGGTTCCTGTGAGTATTGTATCTGACAGAGATCCTCGTTTTACTTCTCGATTTTGGCAGGCTCTTCAGGGTGCTATGGGTACTAAATTGAATTTCAGTACTGCTTTTCATCCTCAATCTGATGGGCAATCTGAGAGACTTATACAGATTCTCGAGGATATGTTACGTGCTTGTGTTATTGATTTCAAAGGCAGTTGGGATACTCATCTTCCTTTGGCTGAGTTTGCTTATAATAACAGTTTTCAATCTAGCATTGAAATGGCTCCATATGAGGCTCTTTATGGTAGAAAATGTCGATCTCCTATATGCTGGGATGAAGTGGGAGAAGCTAGACTCTTAGGTCCTGAAATGGTTCAACAGTCAGTTGAAAGTGTGAAACTCATTCGAGATAGATTGCGCACAGCTCAGAGTAGACAAAAGAGTTATGCAGATCATCGTAGAAGGGATCTTGAATTTCAGGTAGGTGACTTTGTATTCTTGAAGGTCTCTCCTCGTAGAGGTATAAAGAGATTTGGGAAGAAAGGAAAGTTATCTCCTCGTTATATCGGTCCATTTGAGATTCTTGAAAGAGTTGGGAAGTTGGCTTACAGAGTGGCTTTACCTCCTTCTTTATCGGGTATTCATGATGTATTCCATGTATCTATGCTTCGCAAGTATATGGCTGATGACTCGCATGTTCTTGAGTATGAGGCTATTCCATTTCAGCCTGATTTGTCTTATGATGAACAACCTGTTGAAATTCTTGACTGGAAAGAGCAAGTATTGCGTACCAAAAGGATTCCTATTGTGAAGGTCCTTTGGAGGAATCATGAAATTGAAGAGGCTACTTGGGAAACCGAGAAAGAGATGCGAGATAAATACCCGAGCCTATTTGAAAATTTTGGTAAGTAAAATTCGTGGGCGAATTTTCTTTAAGGTGGGGAGGATGTAACACCCATCCTATTTCTTGTTAAATATTTGACATATTTGTTAAATACTTGAACTTGCATATTATGTGTTAGTTTGACTTGGGTTAAAGTTTTAACTGCTTTAAATAGTTAAGGTGGTTAAATGTCTAGTTTTGACTTTTGGGTCATTTGTGAAAATTTGACTTTAGGGGTCTTTTTGTTAAAAGTGAAACTTGAGGGGCCTAAGTGCAATTCTTTGAAAGTTTAAGTTTATCTTTGGGTTTCCTTCTCTGAGAAATCATTTTCTCCCCAATTTCTTACGTATACTCTCTCTGTTCTAAACCTAGGGTTAAAAGTTTTCCCTATTCCCGACTCCTCGAGTTTAATTATCCCTCCATTCTTGATTCCGATCCCGGATAAATATTCGTGACGTTGAATAGAGCGTTCCAGGCCGAACAGAAATAAGTTTTGGTCAACTTGAATTTTGGCTAGGTAAGTTATTAGCTCCCCCTTGCTTGTAATAACATGCATAAATGTTATTCTCGATATTTGTGATTGTTAATTTTGTGTTTGGGGTGATTTTTGTGGTACTTGTAATTATGGGATAAAAGGAGTAAATTTCCCCTGTGTAACCTAATGAAAGAAAATGAAAGAATTGGTTTTAAACTTGTTTATGCTTTCTGGGTATGTTAAAATTGTTAGTAAATGTTACTCCTACGTTTTTGGACGGAAATTATTTCAACCTGGGAAAGAATGAAAATTTCGCATTTTAGTACACTGTGCGACCGCACAAAATTTAGTGTGCGACCGAACATCTTTCTGAAGGGTTTTTCAAAGAAATTGACATGCTTGTGTGCGGCCGCACAGTCCATGTTGGGCGACCGCACAGTCACCTGAAAAACAAAGATGTTGTTTAAAGTTTGTATAAGTTGGAAGTAACCCTAGTTAAGGTATATAACCTTAGTATAAGATGTCCTAGAAAGTGTTGTGATACTTTAGGGGCATCAGACTTGGTCTTAAACATGTATACTCATTGAATCAAAATGAGAACTTAAGTATAAGAGTAGTAACTCTTCCTTATGTCTTGAAAGTGCTATGAACAAGCACTAATGTGTTATACTTGTTGTGAATCCAATGATTGTGCACCTTAGAGGCATTAGCTTGAGGTCTTAGACTTGAGCATCCTAAGAATAGGATTGGGATTTGGTAAGAGTAAATGTATAACTCTTATACTTGTGTGAATGTCCAAGAATTGGAAGTTATAACTTGAAGTATAAGACATTAAAAGCTTGTACATGACTTGAACATCCATAGAAATGGATTAAGACTTGAAAATAAGATAATAAAATCTTGTACTTGACTTGACACCAATACATATGTATGGTAGGGAACTTGAAAGTGCTATGAACAAGCACTAACGTGTATGAGACATGTTCTTGTTGTGTATGCGCAAACATTGCATATAGTTGCTTGATAACAAGGTGACTTCTTGATTACTTGAAGCATGTTCCTTGTTGAGCTAGTCCACTACTTTTGGATTAGTTCTTCTCCCGTAGTTCAAGTAAATATCTACTTGTACCTTCTTGTGTGAGTCCAGCTGGTTCTCCTTGCTTGTTCGAAAATATATAGGTTCACGCTTGTCGCGAGAGCTGGGGTTTAAGTGACAATCGGGTCCCTATGTATTTCCGCGTGACCCCTTACTACCGGCCATAGTAAGGGCATAGCTTCCTTAGTTGGAGCAATAAGCCTGACTTAAGTGAATGCTAAACTCTTGTCTTGATCACCTCGTGAATATTCATGAGTCGTGATATTGGGAATGACACTGGTTACCGGGTCTTCTGATACATACTGAATAGTCAGTTCCTATTATTGATCGTGATTGTCAAAGTAATACAAGCTACGACAACAATGGTATTCTTGGGAGGAATAAGGAAGGAAGCAATATCCTTATAGCTTGCTTGTTTAGCTTTATGTGCTACTTGATGAGTGGATTATCCTCTCATATACTTGTTACTTGATGATACTTGATATATGATTACTTGAGTATCTACCTGAATTGCATGATAGCATGTCATGTAGTTGCATCTAATAGCTTACTGAGATTTATCTCACCCTTTATTTGTTTCCCCCCCCAGGAAAGGAAGGATAGTGCGCAGTGAGGCTCGACATAGTTGGGAGCATGCTTCGCAGGTCGTGATTGTTTTGGGGCTTGTGTCCTTTTTCACTTAGTGAGGACGATGTATTATGGGTTTTGTAACTTCTTATTTTGGGGTAGACATCGTGTATAGTACTCTTAATGCCAGCTTATGTGCTAGGCATGTTTCCGCTGTGTATGTATTAAGTTTGGTTTTAAATTTTCTTGTCTAGAACTCGTGTTGTGAGCTAGTATAGCTCCTTACTCTAGAGTATATATATCATGTCAATTTGTTAAACAAATGTCATTAAGTTTCTTGTTTCTCGTTAGGCACTCCCATCCATGTTCGAGGTTCTATTAGGGGATCCCGGGACCTGGGGGCGTGTCAACTAATATGAGATTTATATATATGACATCGACCATGACATAAATCTCATACCGCGGGTAATGTCCAGTACCTTGTTCCAAACAAGTACCCATAAATCTAACATGATCATCCCATGATCATTTAGCCTTTATACTAGTGCTTAACAAGCTCTAGGGACAGAGATTATTATAAGCAAACAAGAGCCATAATAATAATCTTATTATCTATTTATCATTATGAATAAAATGATAACTTATACAATGTTTAACAACCGTGCCTAGGGCACCAACACCAACAGGTTGGGATGATAAAGATTAAAACTTTATCACCCAATCATGACTCTCATGGCCAAATAAGAACAAAATCAATATGAAATTTAACAAATCATGATCATCCTTAGGTTTTATCCCATAATCACACACTAGGCATGAAGGGAACCTTGAATCACCTCATGATTTGGTTCCAATATACATATATAATCATAATATATAGCTTGAGAGGACAAGACTTGTATAATATATATATATATAGTGCTTAAAATGGGCAAGACTTTCAATGGAATGTAAAGTGCTTGAATGGACAAGGCTTGCAAGAATAATAAGAAATAACACAAGAATGAGCAATAATATGAACAATAATGAAAGAGTTTGAGATGAAGAAGAAGATGGGGAGAAGGAGGCTTCACCTATGATGGTTATGGCCTATCTTCCTCTCTTTTCACTCAAATATATGTATCACTCACTTTTTGCTCTCAAACTGGCAGAGTATCAGCTCACAAAATGTTTTCTCCCCCCTTAAAATGATCAACATGGCGTTCAATTTATAGAGGCTGAGGGTTCCCAACATAGCCGTACGGCTAGGGACCTCATGTGCCCAAACCATCCGTACGACTCGACTTGGCGAGCTTCTGGATTTTTCCAAGTTCAATTCTAGTTCAGTCCTAGAATATCAGGTTTATCCTAGTGAGGTCCTGGCCCATCGGTTTATCCCTGAATGGCACCAAGAATTCTTCTAAAGTAGGTCAATTTCAGATAGGGGTACTTATAGCTACCAATCTGTGTCTCTTTCAGCTCATTTTTAGTCCCCAAATTTACCTTAGTAAAAACCTTTTCGGCAGCTTGGGCACGGTTTTCCTCTCGGTCAACAACCTGCTTTGATGATTGTTTAATGTTTTGTTCGTTTAGTGTGTCTGCATTATTAGGTGATTCATCATTAACCGTTTTTAGATTATTAGTTAATTTATCATCTAATAAGTTGGTAATGAGGGGATACTCGGAAAGGTCCATCATTTCATTCAATGCAAACGGGAATACAACGTTGGCTACAAGTTCATAATCCTCGAGCGTGAGGCCCTCGGAGGAGGAAGACTCAAATTCAAAGACAGGAGATTGAGGGGACTCAACTATATTGGACCCTATGACATTTGACTATAGGGGGCGGGGAACCAGTCCAAGCTTCGTGGTCATTTCCTCCTTGCTCGCCACCGGTCCAGAGAAGGTTACCCAATTCTTCAAAGGCATGTCTATCGGGCTTACCAAGGTGTGAGGGTCAAAGGTCCCAGAAGATCGATCTCCTATCACAGCAATCATTTCCTTTTCGAGGCCAATCAGATCAGGCACGACCAACTCCTCCCCAAACATTTCTTGCATTACCACACCATTCCATTCGTCATCTATGACTTCCTTGGTGGCGTGCTTGGGAGTTACCTCCTCAAACTTGCATCTACCATTTTGACCCCAAACGGGTCCCCTTTCTTGGCTAGCCTCCACCATAGACAAGGTTTCGAATTCCCTTACCATCTCGGGCACTCTCTTAAAGGTGTATTCGTGGCTAATAGTGGTCTCGGTAGGACCGGTCATCTTGGGTGTATCCAAAAATGCCCTCCTTACGGGGTTAGCCACCATCCCTCGGAATATTTTGAGATCCTCTTGCAACTTATCCCAATTGGTCATCATTGGCTTCTTCAGATCTAGGGCCTCGGTTCGGACCCCTCCTTTCACAAAGTAGCGGCTCATATCAAAAGTGTAAGGGCGGAGGTTGGAAGCCTTAAATGGAATCCCTTGAGCTCTAGCTTGGCTTCTTTTCTGAGCCATTTCCTTATCCATCCTAAGGTCCTCGGGGGTGGGTTTGTATCCCAAGCCATGGAGCATCTTTTGCTCTTTGATCTCAACAATCTTGTGGGTCCCTTGGAGTTTCTTTCCAAGACCAATCCCCAGGAGGTAGCGCATCAAACGCATCATTTTCATTGCAGGGGGAATCCTGTCCTTGGTGAGCGTAAGATCTACACAACAGATGTGGGTTTTGGATGGTATTTCGGTGAATCCGGTCAAAACTATGCCGCTCTCCTCATGTTTGATTTCTAACACGGGGATCCCATTGGTGTTGGTTCCTTCTGTAGTAACACTGTCCCCATAAATGGTTGTCAAATTACCCTCTTGCACATACTTCACACACTGGTGGAGGGTGGAGGCTACCCCATTGACTTTATAGAGCCATGGGCATCCCAATAGGGCGGTGAAGGATATGGGGATGTCAAGCACTTGGAAGTCGGTTGGCATCATTTGATGCATGGTACACCTCTTTGCTCTCATGGCTAAAGTATAAGCATTGAGATGAGTCTGGGGGCAGGCAGTCCCATCAAATTTATCTATCTCTGGCATTTTGAACTTGTGAGGCAGAGGAACAATCTTATTGGGGTCGGTGATCCCCAAGGAGGATTTCTTTTCGTTCATCCCCTCAAATCTTTCTTCCATTTGTTTCAACTTCTCTACCAACCACCCTATCTGGAGGTCCACATGTGGGCTTGAGTTGATTGATGCCATGGTTTGGCTCGTTACTGGCATTGTGGTGGGAGGTGAAGTGGTGGATGGGACCATCGGAGGAGTATTTTGAGGCGGCAAATGGGTGTAGACATACCCTGGTGCCGGGTTACTTGTTGGGATATATGGTGGGATAGCCTCAGAGGTTTGGGCCATTGGGTGGTAAAGTGGGTAAGGCACTTCTCGAGAGGTGGTTGGCAAAGCTGGAGGTGGCAGGCCAATGGTAGCTAGAGCCAAGGGTGCTCGGCTATTTGGGATTGTGTCATACAAGTTGAACAAGACCCTGGCGGGTACATGGGAAAACCGCCCGGCGGGACAAGGGAAGCATGAGTGGTAGGCACATTTTGGTGAGTGGTGGCTTGGAATGTGGGACTTGAGGTCTCCACATTTGGGTAAGCTTGAGGGGGCGGAACCCGGTTATATCCTCGGGGCTGCACATTCTTAATTCCCTCTTCATCAGTGATCTCCACAAAACTTCCATCGTTTTCAAACACAACGCCTACCCCTCTCTGCCTCATGGCTTCCATAACCCTATTCTGCATAACCTTATGGCGTTTCCTGAAATTCTCTTCCTGGGCCCTGGCGGCCTCTAGAGCTTGTACCAACTCTTCCCTACTAAGACCATTAGGATCCACTGCGTTGCACTACTACTTCCTGCCGGACTAGCCATTCAGAGAAGTCTGGGTGAAGCTGCTGATGAACTATCAGACTCGGCACTAATCAGACGATGACCCAGAACTCTGACCCACTTCTTACGAGCTACGGAGGAGAGGGAGGTTCATTTCAGACTCAGGTATCAACTCGGGTTGGTGTTTGGGAGAATGGGTTTAGGCTCATGCAACATGAAGGTTCATTATTATTAATTATGTTCATGTTTACATAAAACACATTTATTCCTAACTGGTTGGAAAAGATTTCTCTTCTTTTTCGAAACTATTCTACATCCTGGATCAGTGGAGGCCATCACTACGCCTATAGACCCCTCGTTTTTCACCTGCCTTGCACACTCCCAAGGATCGATTGTCCCGGGCGAGGGTCCTATAGGGCAAGCGGCTTCCACCGACCAAAATAAACGAACCTAGGGTCTAGTGTATCGCAATATTCCCAATGCGTGAGCCATTCCAATCATGATTAAGCCCCGGTTAAGATCGAGATTCGTCTTAGGGACTTAAGGGACTTCCGGTATAACCTCATCTTTGATGAGGGCTCTCGAATATTATCCATGGGCTAAAGGATGATTAGTATGAACCATTCATTAGGGCTCGACAACACAGTGTCACCCTATCCATAACACATGACTTAGGTTAATTATAGCCAATATTAACGCATAAGTCAAGGACCGGGTCAAAGTTGACTATGGTCACACTTGCTTTCACAAGGAGTCGTGACTCAGGCATTAACTTGGCCACAATTAATCTCAGGCACGTATTAGGGACGTGGTAACGTGAGCTAGACCAAAAACCAACCGAAGTCACGGTATTTGTGTGTCACAGACAAGTGTGGTTGACTCGGCTCGGAAGGGGAGGTGGAATGGACCCGTGCGCGCTAGAAGGGAACAAGAGCACCAATCAAGCGGTATCTGGCATCCATCCCGGGTTTAAAGGGCATTTGGAACGTGCAAGGTCAAGTGCGCGTAGTGTGAAGCCATTCTATGTTCTTTTTTGAGTTAAAAATATAAATTTTCGATTCATCTTAACATCATGAACAAATGTACACAATAGCACATGAACAAGCATGAATAAGCATAATCAACAAAAATGAGCAAGCATGAATAAGATATTTACACAAGCAATCAAGCAAGAATCATATGAACAAACAAAGCCAAAACTTGTACATAACAAATTGTGCACAACCAAAAAATTCATTTAAATAAAAAGTTCACAAGAAACAATCCTTTTGAAAACCATTTGCAAAACAAGTTGTGCACAACAAAAGATTCAAAAAAATTTACAAAATGGGTTATGCACAAGGAGGCTTTGAAAGCCCGATTTTATGTCCAAAAGACTTGTGCATAACCAAGCTTTAAAAACCAAGTTTTGGCTAAAAAAGAAGAAGGTAATGTGCACAAACAAATCTGTAAATTTGGAACCTGGATAAGCAGAAGCAAAAAGGGACACAGAATGTTTCTGCCCTGCACAAAATTGTTAAATTTTGAAACATTATGTTCCCTGCCCAACATAGCCGTACGGCTATAGCATCTTGGCAATTATTTTTTGCAGTTTTTCAACTTCTGATCATCAAGCCCCAGTTTATTGCATTTCCAAAATAGTTTCCACTCCAGAAGTTTGCAAACAATTTAATCCCCAGCGGAGTCTCCACTGTAAGGATCCCGCCCCATAACGAAGGAAACGAAGGGGTTTTTGTTTCGAAGGGCAAAAAACCAAACACGGTTATCACGCAAAATATAACGGAGTCGCCACATTTGTTAATTATTTAACCCAACAAATGGAAAGGTTAGAGATTCTATTAGTTCAGAGGTCAGGTTACGCCTTGGGAAGATTTTTACGTCACCCAAGTCGCCTCGGATAGGACCGAGTCTCCTTAACGTTAGTTAACAAATGTGCATGTGCGTGTGTGTATTTCAAAAAAGGGAGAAAATGACATTTTAACAAAATTGGTTAATTATTAACAGAAAAGGGTTATTTTGCAAACATTCTAGTCAGAAAGGGAAGAGACCGGAAAATGCACTCCCTGGCCAAAGTAGCCGTACGGCTAGGGAGAGCATTCCAGGGGTTTTTGACAGTTTATCAGAAAACTGTCCAGTTTCAGGCAAAAAGATGTTCTTGCTGAAACTGGACTGTGATGATCATTTTCAATTATTTTCTTTAACAAAAACATGGATTTAATCGTCCCTATGTCATTGATCACAAATTAGACACCAAAAACAAAGGTTTTGGGTGTGATCAAGATAATCATTGGGGAAATTTTGAGAAAGGTGATGAACATGCCCTTTGGGCCAAAATTGCCATTTGATGAGTAAAGATTGGAACTTTACCATCAAAATGGACTTTTTATGAAAGATTAACCTTGAGGGAAAACAAAAACAACATAAAGATCCAATCTTTATGACCCAATCTTAGGGATTTTTGGCTAGATCAAGGTTGGGATGATAAAGATTGAGCCTTTATCGCCCAACATGATCATTATGGCCTAGTTTGTGTAATACCAACATAAAGACATGAGCTTTCACCTTGATAAAGAGATCTTTAAGCTATTTAGAACAAGAAATTAAACCATGATCATCCTTAGGTTTGAACCTCTTTCACACAAAAGTATGAAGGGAACCTTGAATCATGCTCATGGTTTAGTTCACATTATATGTATATATATAAGATATATATGCTTGAAATGGACAAGTCTTGTAGTAATATAATATATGTATGCTTGAAATGGACAAGTCTTGCAAGAAAGTAAATTTTCTTGAGAGGACGTCTTACAAGAATGTAAACAAGAACAAGTAATGTGATTAACAAAGCAAAATAGAGTTGAGATGAAGAGAAGATGGGGGAAGGGGACCTCACCTATGATGGTTCTAGTCTATCTTCCTTTCCTTCACTCAATTATAAGGGTGATTTCTCTCTCAGACATGATTTCTGCAGACTTTCCCCTATCTAAACAATATTCTTCCCCCCTGAAATGATCAGCATGGGATTCAATTTATAGGGACTGAGGGTGCCCAACATAGCCGTACGACTCAACCCCTCAAGTACCCAAACCATCCGTACGACTCGACTTGGCGAGCTTCTGTATTTTTCTATGTTTAATTCCAGTTCAGTCCTGGAATATTAGGTTTATCCTAGTGAGGTCCTGGCCCATTGGTTTATCCCTAAATGGTACCAAGTATTCCTTTAAAGTAGGTCAAATTCAGATTGGGTTACTTACACGCCCGCTTCTTAATGTTCTTCCTATTCTTCTTCTTTCTTCTACGCTAATCATTTCTGCAGGGGTCACAATGTATATTTAGGACCAGGGCAATCCCCTGAGTCCAAAGTCTGACAGGTTTGCCCAGAAGCGGGCGCCTCCCATAGACACTGCGCCAGGCGCGCGCATCCCACAACACAGGCCAAAGGCGCGCGCTTCTGGGTGGTTTTCCAGAACAGGTCAGAATGATGGGGGTGTGGGCACAGTTGCCTGCACCATGGACTGATTTGGACTCTTAGACTGTTTTACTTTTTTTGTTTTATCAGTCACATGGGTGATTCGAGAGTTGTAATTTATGTGCTTATTTGCTTTTCTTTCATAAAAACGAAAAAAAAAAAAAAAGTAAAAAATGTTTTGTCACATGTTGGACCTCACATTACATGCACATGTTCTTATAAATTGCTCACTATCGAGTTGCACAAGTTCATAACCCAAAACCCGTCGAGGCCCGTCCTAGGAAGTTTCAAGCTCCACCCGACCTTGACTCTTTCAAAGCGGTAAACCTCAGCCCGTGGCGTAGTTCATGACTACATGCCGAGGGTGACCTTTAAGCCTCTCATTAGCCGAGCACAAGCCAACACAATTCTAGTTAGGGTCTAACACTCTGTGACTAAGTCGGTTTTCATGTGCCGAGATTTTCCTAAACTAATGTCTTCAAAACATACATGCCAAGTGGTTATCATGGACGAAATAAAACTCTATCCCCAAGTGGTTATTATGGATGAAAATAAAAAAAATCCATCCCTGCATGTATGCTTTACTACATTAATTTAGTTTAATCCTGACATGTGTAGGATTCACAAGCGTGATGGAATCCGATGAGTATATGGGACCGCAGGAAGGTCTATATACTAGTGTGAAGATTCCATTATTTTTCTTAGAAAACTCAAAAGGGATCACGTCCCTCCGACTTATAAAAAAAAAAAAAGAGTCTTTTCTTTATGTGGTTTTGAGTCGTGTGCCCACTGTGTGTTCCAAACCTCTTCACAGAACGAAAGTGTTACTCACGACTGTGTAGACACCCCGCCTTGGACCGCTCACCCCGATTGCACGGCTGATCTTTTGTTTCTCCCTATTTAATGTGTTTTTTTGTTAGTTTCTGTTACTTCCGTTAAGTTCCTGACTGACTTCGTTAAGTCCAGGAACTAAACTGAATAACAGGGATGACTTTCTAGTCCATTCTGTCAAAATAGCCATCTCTGAGTCGCGCGCCTCCGACCATAGGAGCCAGACGCGCGTGCCTTCCGCCCCCGAGGTAGGAAGCGTGCCCCTCTGGGCGTCTGTTACAGATTTCGGCCCAAGAATCCCTCCATTACTCATTTTACATGATTTGCCCGGGAAAGATTTCTTGGTGACTAAGTTTTGCCACCAAAACCACTTTGTTTTCACCTATAAAAAATCCCTTTTCCACCACTTCAAATGACCGAAAATTCTCTCTACAAAAACTATACCGAAATCATTTCTAAAGTGTTTGATTGGAAACAATCAATTCACCAAGAAGTGTTTGAAGTCCTTCGAAGCAAAGGTAAAAGTCCATCTTCCTCCTTCTTCTCTACTTCATCTCTTTCTTTTACTTTAATCAAACGTGCAATCACCCAAATCATTTTGGGACATGACACCAATGATCGCTTCATTTCATTGAAGTTAGTCAAGGAGTCATCTCCCTACATTCCAAACACCCCTTTTAAAACCCCATTTATCATTATTAAGAATAGGAAGAACACTTATTTTATGTAGACTTTGAACAAGCAAGACCAACATTAGTTGGGCGAGATGGGTGTTTAAGTACTTCCCATCTCGTAACCTAACCTCCGAACCGCATAACAAGAATCTCTGTTTTCGTATCAAACTTAGGCTAAATATTAGGTTTTTCTTATGTTCAAGAATCTCTATTTTCGTATCAAACTTAGGCTAAATATTAGGTTTTTCTTATGTTCCTCTAAAACATAGGCGGCGACTCTAAACAAATAAAACACAAATAGACATCCCAGGAACAACACACGCGCTCTAGCCCAAAGTCATGCCCTCCCAGGGTATCTACAGTGGCGAATCTGCTGGGGACGTTTGAGGGTTAAACCTGCATCTCTGTTCAAAGTCTACATTTTTTTGGGCATTCTGGTTCCTGATGGGGGAAGCGTGCGCCTCTGGGCTTCTTGGCCTAAGGCGGGCGCGTCCCACATCAAGGACCAGAATGGCCAGCCTCCCATATGTTCTTCCTATTCTTCTTCTTTTTTCTACACTAATCATTTCTGCAGGGTTACAATGTATATTCAGGACCAGGGCAATCCGCTGAGTCCAAAGTCTGATAATCTGACAGGTTTACCCAGAAGCGGGCGCCTCCCACAGACTCTGCGCCATGCACGTGCATCCCACAACACAGGCCAGAGGCGCGCGCTTCTGGTTGGTTTTCCAGAACAGAAACAGCTTCAGAACAGAGCAGAATGATAAGGGTGTGGGCACAGTTGCCTGCATCAAGGACTGATTTGGACCTTTTAAACTGATTTGTTTTGTGTTTTTTATCGGTCACACGGGTGATTCGAGAGTTGTAATTACGTGCTTATTTGCTTTTCTTTAAAAAAAAAAGTAAAAAATGTTTTGTCACATGTTGGACCTCATACTACGTGCACAAATTCCTATAAATTGCTCACTATCGAGTCGCACAATGTTCATAACCCCAAACCCGTCGAGGCCCGTCCTAGGAAGTTTCAAGCTCCACCCGACCTTGACTCTTTTGAAGCGGTAAACCTCAGCCCGTGGTGTAGTTCATGACTACATGCCGGGGGTGACCTTAAGCCTCTCATTAGCCGAGCACAAGCCAACACAATTCTAGTTAGGGTCTAACACTCCGTGACTAAGTCGGTTTTCATGTGCTGAGATTTCCCTAAACTAATGTCTTCAAAACATACATGCCAAGTGGTTATCATGGACGAAATAAAAAGCCGTCCCCAAGTGGTTATTATGGACGAAAATAAAAAATCCGTCCCCGCATGTATGCTTTACTACATTAATTTAGTTTAATCCCGACACATGTAGGCTTCACAAACGTGATGGAATCCGATGAGTATATGGGACCGCGAGAAGGTCTATATACTAGTGTGACGATTCCATTATTTTTCTTAGAAACTCAAAAGGGATCCCGTCCCTCCGACTTATAAAAAAAAATGTCTTTTTCTTATATGGTTTGAGTCGTGTTCCCAATGTGTGTTCTAAACCTCTTCTTGGACCGAAAGTGTTACTCAAGACTGACAAGGGCTTCTTCTGCAATATAGGTTCAATTGGTACTTACCGTGTCTACCGGGATTCAGGGAATCGGTTAGTTTGTGAAGTGATTACTCCAACAGCTCTGACAACATCAATGGACGGCGGCTCCAACACCGACAACACCATGTCTCTTGAGCAACTCTCAGCTATGGTCCAAATTCTCCAAGAGCAAGTCTCCACCTCAATAAGGAGGCCCAAAACAAAACCGACCTCTGGAAATCCCATCTTGACAATCAAAGGGAGGCTCACGAGGCCGAGATGGACCAAATGAAGGCTAAGCTCATCAAGCTTTCGAATGGTAAAGACAAAGAGAACAATGAAGAATCTGTGTGGACTAAGGGTTTGTTTCAAATCCCTTATGTTAGTGCCCGTGCCAAGAAAGTGGGGGAACCGAGCACCGAGAACAATGAGCACAAGATGGTTGATTCAATCATGGCCTACATAGACCAACGCTTCAACAGTCTCAACATGGGGAAAGGCTCTGACACAATCCTTTATCAGTCATCCATGGCACACATTGAGACCTACATATGGGCTATGGTTCCAAACAAGGTCTCTCCTAAAGTTATGGCACAATGCTTCCCTCTTACTCTCGAGGGGGCGGCAAAAGATTTGTATGAAACTCTCCCGCTCACAGTCCATTTTGATTGGGACGCCGCCATGCTCGCCTTCAAAAGTCAATACCAAGGCAACACCACTCACCGCCCGACCAACAAAGAGCTCTAGAAAACCAATCAAAGGGACAATGAGTCCTTTATAGACTTCACGAGAAGGTGGAATGACAATCTTGCCAAAATTATCGAGAGGCCTAATACCAAGGAGCAAATGGACATATTTCTCAAGTGTCTAAAGATTGATCTTCGCACCCACCTAAGTAGGGCTTGCTATGCGGATTTCTCTCAAATGTATGAGGTGGGGATCCAAATGGATGAGTTGCTCAAGGAGATCAAGAAAATTGCTCCTAGCTTCCGTTACAAGGGCGCCTCTAACTCCACCAAAAAGCTTCGGTCAATGCCGTCACTACCGACAAGGGGAATTACAAAAGGGTTCCTCCACCTCAAGGCAAGAAATCTCAAAATGATCGTGTCTATACTCCTCTCCAAGGCATGACTCAAACCGAGGCCTTCGAAATTCTCAAAGCAAAGGGCCAAATCATACCTATACAAGGGTATCAACCCAAGTCGATTAATGTCAATCATGCTCATCATAAATATTGCGGCTACAACCAACATAGTGGTCACACCACCGAGGAATGCTTTGTCCTCCGCAATGTCATCCAAGATCTCATAGACAAGAAAGAGTTCATAGTGCCTAGTGGTGACGATGTCAATGTAATAGAGATAGGAGAGTTCGAGGAGACCACTCATTCAATCCCAATTGTGAATGAGGGCTCCAATGTGATGAATAAATTTGACAATTCTTGTTACGTTGTGACTTACGATGAGGTAATGAGGGAAGTATTAAAGAATAGGAAAAAGAGGCAAGATGGGAATGTCAACATGCTAACTCGATCCGGACGAGTCATTGCAAGCAACCCCACTACTTTTGCACCAAGCACCTCTTCTAAAAGATCGCAAGCTCGCGACACTCCCGAAGATCCTTTGTTAATACAACCCAATAAAACTCAAGCCAACATCTCCGTTTGGGACCTCATTGTATCCTCAAAGAAGCACCGAGATCTTGTCATCAGTAATCTCGACGACACATCGATATCTCCCGATACAACTCCCGAGGACCTTACTGCAATGATAGGCCACATTCATTTTGGCAATGTCATCACTTTTGGCGACATGGACCTTCCACCATTTGGGTCCGATCACAATGAGGCCATTTATGTCAAAGTGAGAGTAAGGGGGAGACCTATTTCAAGAGTCTTGGTTGACGGTGGTTCCGCACTCAACCTAATTCCCGGCTGAATCATGGGCATACTGGGGCTTAAGAATTCAGACTTAAAGCCTTCTACTCAAATGATCCGAGGTTACGACAGAACTGCCCACACAGTCATGGGTATGGTGGAAATAGACATTGAGTTTGGGAGCATGGTCATGTCCGTCTCATTCCAAGTGCTTGATGTAGCTTCCTCATTCAATTTACTCTTAGGCCGACCGTGGATACACAGTTCCAATGCCGTCCCTTTGACTCTCCATCAGTGTGTGAATTTCATAAATAGGGATGAAATAGTGACCGTCATGGCAGAAAACACTATCCACAGAAAGGGGGAACCCGTCCACCAAGTTCAACACGGTTTAGAAGACTCCACCCGGCGTCTCAATCAACGCCATCGATGAAAAAGGAGGAAACGGATCATGGACCCTCGGCAACCACAAAGTCCTCCGCATGATGAGGAATATGAATTACTTCCCTGGTTTAGGCCTAAGGAAATATCAACAAGGAAGAATGCAACCTATTGAGGTCCCTTTTTTTAAGAACACGTTCGATTTGGGATATGAGCCTTCCAAATATGATTTGAAATACGAGCAAGCCGTCAAGAATGAAAAGGCCCGAGCTCGTAGGGAAGGCCGTCGTTATGAGATTCACAATTTGAGGCCTTACCGCAACACACTGAATGGCTACTTTGTCCGCCAAGGGGAAGACGTCCCGTATGTAATCTTTCCCGAGCCATGGGTCAACAGCAATGGCATCAGAAAGCCCGGTCTCGAAATCTTTTCCGACTGTGAGATCCAGAAATCCGAAGGGGAACCAACTCCCATGTCACCCCGAGAATGGTGGGGAAAGAAAGTGACCATAGAGTCCGAGATAGAGATTACCGTAGGGGAAGAATTGACAAATTTAACCTCCATGTTTGAGGAATTTTCAATCATGGACGAGTGCCAGATCAATGCCATCTACGACACCGACACCAGAAGGGAAACTATCAGCGAGATCCAGCCAAGCTCCAAACCAATCAACAACTGGTATTCTACAAATGGGCCCGTGGTATCCGAGGAATTCTTAGTCAAGTAGATGGGTTGCATACCACGCAAGGTTACAAAGAAAGACTTGTTCACATTCACTTTCAAGTCCGAGAGTGTTTCCGATACCCTCACCTAAGAGGATATGGAAGCCATAACCAAGCGTGTGTTCCCTTTCTTTGTTAATGAAAAATTTGATCTTTCCGAGTACTCTGAGATTGCAAACATCATGAATGATGAATTACCTAATAATGAATCTAATAAACTAGTTAATAACGATTCAAATAATGATGAAATAGACCACGAAAACACAACATACTTAAATGAACTTGCTCAACAGGTCCGTAGTCATGGTGAAAATGGCCCAAGGGCTGACGAAGAATTACATGTTGTTAATCTGGGTACCGACGAAGAGCCAAAAGAAACCAAGATCGGAAGATTCTTCAAGGGGGAAGAGAAAGACAGATTGACTGCACTGCTCAAAGAGTTCGTGGATGTATTTGCATGGTCATACAAAGACATACCGGGTTTAGACAGAAAGGTCGCTAAGCACAGAATTCCGATCAGAGACGACGCTAAGCCGACAAAGCAGAAACTCAGAAAAATCAAGCCAGAATGGTCTTTACAAGTCAAAGAAGAGATATAGAAGCTTTTCAATGTAGGCTTCATCAAAGTTATTGAGTATCCGACATGGTTAGCCAATGTGGTCACAGTCCGAAAGGCTAATGGTAAGGTCCGTGTATGTGTGGATTTCCGGGATTTGAACAAAGCTTCTCTAAAGGATGACTTTCCACTACCCAACATCGACATGCTAGTTGACTCCACTGCTGCCTACGAGGTCCGCTCATTTGTGGATGGTTTCGCTGGGTACAATCAGATTCTCATGGCCGAGGAGGATCAACACAAGACTGCTTTCACAACACCGTGGGGTACCTTTTGCTATACAGTTATGCCGTTTGGGCTAAGGAACGCTGGGGCTACTTATCAAAGGGCCGTGACTGATTTGTTCCATGACATGATTTACAAAGAGATCGATGTCTACGTGGACGACATGATCATCCATTCAAAGGGGACTGACGGTCAACATTTAATCGACCTCCGCAAGTTCTTTGAAAGGATTCGGCAACACAAGATGAGGCTCAATCCCGCAAAGTGCACTTTTGGGGTTATCCGAGGCAAGGTTCTTGGCTACATGGTCACTGAAAGGGGAATTGAAGCAGATCCCTCAAAAATCAAGGCAATCATTGACATGCCTCCTCCCAAGACACAGAAAGAAATTAAAGGTTTCATGGGAAGACTTCAGTACATCAGTCGGTATGTGCACCAGTTTACTTCCATGTGTGAGCCAATCTTCAAGCTACTCAAGAAGAATGTGGCTCTAGAATGGACCGACGCTTGCCAAGAAGATTTCGACCAAGTGAAGCATTACTTGACATGCCCTCCAGTCTTGGTTCCACCTCACAAGGAGAAGCCTCTCTTGCTTTACCTCACAGTAAATGATGAAGCCCTAGGGGCTATGCTAGCATAAGAGCAATGAGACTCCACAAAGGAGAATGCCATTTATTTTGTCATTCGCCAATTTCAAGGAGGCGAAAAGAACTACTCTGTCTTGGAGAAGTCATGTGCAGCACTGGTTTAGGTCACTCAAAATCTCAAACATTACATGGAAGCCTTTTCGATCAAGCTAGTAGCAAAAGTGGACCCGCTCCGCTACATCTTCGAGAAGCCTTTCATGTCAACAAGGATAGCCAAGTGGTATTTCATGCTCGCCGGCTACGACATCACTTACGTCACACTCAAATCCATCAGGGGGAAAGTATTTAGTGATCAGCTTGCTGAATTTCCGTGTAACAAAGTAAAGGGGGAGGACTTACAATTTCCCGACGAGCACTTGGTTTGCACTACAACCGAGGAAAATAAGTAGCAACTCTTTTTCGATGGCGCCGCCAATAAGCACGGATATGGGATAGGAATTTTCTTGTCGATCCAAAGGACATCTACACTCCAATTGCAATCCGTCTTGAATTCGAAGCTACCAACAACACTGCTGAATATGAGGCATGCATAGCGGGACTAGAAGCGGCCCTAGAAAAAAATGTCATAGATCTAGAAGTATTTGGTGACTCCCTCCTCCTTATCAATCATACATTGGGTAAATGGCAAATCCAAGACCCGACCCTCCAACAGTATGGTCAAAACCTCGAAGAATTAGTTGAACAGTTCCAAGACATCACGTTCAATTTTTGCTGAGGGACAAGAACCGCTTTGCCGATGCTTTAGCCACCATAGCCTCATTGGTTGAAATGCCCAAAGGAAAAATGGTGAAACCCTTCAAAATTTCAAGAAGGACTAGTTCGGTATACTGCATGAGTATTGAAATCAATGAAGTCCAAGATAATCCCCCATGGTACACGGACATCCTGAATTTTATCAACAACGGCACCTTTCCCGAGAACAGTAATGGGAAAACTCAAATAGCACTACGAAGTATAGCCGCCAGATATGTATTAATTGGAAACCGAGTCTACAAGAGACATCATCAAGGAATCAATCTTTTTTGTGCAAATGAGTCCGAAGCTCAAGAAATCATGCACGAAGTCTACGAAGGTGAGTGCGGACCCCACATAAATGGGATTATGTTAGCCAAAAAGATACTCCGTATTGGTTACTATTGGACTAAAATGGAATGAGACTGCATCGAGAAAGTCAAGAAATGTGCCAAGTGCCAGTTCCATGCTAATCTGCAACATGCTCCACCTTCACAATTGTACAACATGACCACACCATGGCCATTCTCTTGTTGGGGTATAGCTATCATCGGCAAAGTCCATCCTATAGGAAGCAACAGACAGTCATTCATTCTAGTAGCCGTGGATTACTTCACGAAATGGGTCGAGGCACAAGCTTACCGAGTTCTCAACGCCAAGAAAGTGGCCGAATTCATGAAGAACAACATCATGTGCCGATACGGTATTCCTCATGAGATCATCTCTGATAATGGTTCTCACTTTGAGAAAGAAATGGATGCACTTTTGGTAAACTACAAAATTACCAAGCACAAGTCATCCCCGTACCGTCCCCAAGCCAATGGAGCGGTCGAAGCAGCAAACAAGACAATCGAGGTCATCATACGGAAAATGGCTTCAACAGGAAGGGATTGGCCCGAGAAATTAACACTAGCATTGTGGGGCTACCGCACATCGATCCGGTCAGCAACGGGAGAAACTCCGTACTCATTAGTTTATGGTTCTGAAGCCGTACTCCCAGTCGAACTCGAGGTTCCTTCTCTACGAGTCTTACTCGAGAATCAAGTCAATGAGGTTGATTGGATGCAAAGCTGATATGAGCAACTAGCCCTACTCGACGAAAAGAGGTTAAGAGCGTTTGAACGCACAAGGGCTTATCAACAAAGAATGGCAAAGGCTTTCAACAAAAAGGTGAAGCCTCAAAATATCAAAGTGGGAGATTTAGTCCTAAGACAACATCCTCCCAATGCCATTAATCCCCTTGGGAAGTAGGGACCCCGATGGATCGGTCCTTACGTGGTCAAGAAGATATTAAGTGGCTGTGCAGTCCGACTCGTAGACTTGGATGGTGATCAATTGCCAACGGAGGTCAACACCGACAAGCTCAAGAAGTTCTACGCTTAACAAGTAAAGACCATTAAAAAAATTAATAAATAAATAAACGCTCGCTAGGTTGAAAACCCACAAGGGCGGCCTAGGCAAAAATTAGAGAACGTGCAAAAAAGAAGCCCGCTAGATTGAAAACCCGAAAGGGCGGTCTAGGCAAAAAAACAGGGTGCACACAAAAAAAAATGGTCTTCGTTTGTTTGAACTACGGAGACCTGAGCCTCTCTGCGAGAGGAATATAGGCAACCTTCGGGTGCGGTCTAAAACAATAATTTTTACCCAATCAAGTCATAACAAAATGCAATTTTTATTCAATTCTCAAATCATTCTTGCCATTACAGCGGATATGTTGAGCAATAAAAGACATAAAAACATTAAATCCTAACAAGTGGTCTATTAATTGCAATCTTGGGGTACTAGAAAAAATCTAATTTTCTCTTAGCTTTCAAAGGGCCACCCGAACGGCTCTTAATCCTACTCTTCTTGGGAGGCCTAGGAACGCTGAGATGGACCGAAACCTTCTTTGCAATAGAGCGCCTCCGAGCATAAAAGTCATCCAAGGGAGTACCAAAAGGGTCGGCTAGAATGTTATTCAAATCAGCAGCAGCTTCCTTATACCTCAAAGCACTGCTAGACTCAAAACTCTTTCCCAGCAGCTCAGCTCGAATAGTGTCTACCCAAATGATACCACGCCAGAGGGTGCCAAACAAATAGTCCAAGTAAATCTCAGGAAGAAAAATACTACCCCGATGAGGAGGGACGGAAGCCCACCGATGACGGTCACCGCCCCAAGCCAACTGAAGCTCCCTAGAAAAGTCCGGACCCATATACAAGACAGGAGGAAGCACCCCACTCCTATGGAAGGGAATTATCTACTGACGGCCGAACTGCCTCAGAACCCGCTCCGGCTGATAAAACGAAGAATCCCTAAGGCCAGGAAGGACCACGTGTCCAAAACCCAAGGTCCACACCACGAAATGATGAAGACCCCAAGAGGGAGGATACCACTCAATGTCAGCCGATACCCGGGATGTAAAGAACTTCTTCCAACCGTCTTCAGATAAATCTCGAATTAGCAATTTTCTCCTGTAAACAGCAAAAGGAGACAAGTCACCCTCAGAAGCAAGGGGCTTCCCCGACACATCTCACCCGTTCGATGCAACTCATCAGCTAACTGCGCATCCGCAGTCCCGAGGGGTGTCACGAACAGAACCTCGCTGAAAAGGCAAACTGCCATGGCGTTCCTCTTAAAGGACTGAACCGCCGCATCCTCCGAATGCAAACTGAAGAACATCGGCAACTCAGTTATGTCAACCGCGGTGCCGTGCAACATCTTCCTCACATCTCTGACAGGGAGGTTCAACACATCGGACCAAGAATCGATCACACCTCTATGGTATTTGGGGACGGTAATTAGACCCGTCAATGGCATGCTAAGAATCGCACCAAAGTCATCAACAGTCGGCACCATTTCATTTTCTGAAAATTAAAGGTGTGGCTGTCACAATCCCAGAAGGCTGCAGCAGCCTTCAACAAATGCAAATCCGGCTTTAAGGTCCGAAGTGTGAAGAGAATTCGGAACCCAAAATCCTTCATAAAAGCCTTCTTAGGATGAGTCTTGAAAGAGTAAATAAAGGTTGACAAGTCCTTCTCATACTCACCAAAAGCCTTGGCACCAAGAACAAAAGAATTGGAAGCCATGGAAAGATATTGATTATAAGCAAAATCAAGCAAGAAAGAATGTTCAAGAGTGGCAGAAAATAGCTGATGGGAGAATGTGTTCGAACAGAAGCTGATATTATAGCTGTTGGGGATCTTTTGGCCAGCAAATGTCAAGCCCCGAAATTCGCTCCCCAGAAGCGCGCGCCTCCCGCCACCCACTTGGGAAGCGCACGCATCCTAGATCTACTAGCCGGGGTGCCCGCCACCCATCCAAAAAATGCCTCAACCGGCCCTTGTCAAAAGAAGAAATCAGACAGGAACAAAAGTCTGGGTACTCTCAAGAATCAGAAAGATCAACATTCTTCATCAAAGCCCCAAAAGCTCCACCCTTGGTGACACAAATGGGCACACATTAATTTGGTCCGCCCCTAAGGCACGTCCAAATTGAAATTAGATAGAAACTTTCACTAAAAGTAGGTTGTGTCCTTCTTTTTAAGTCAAGGTCAATCTCAACATTTTCCTCTCTAAAGGGAAAACATTCTTTTGGTCCGCAGTCAACTGTGCCCACACCCCACAAAAGTCATAAAGTCAACAACAAGTGCGGCTCCGAACAGCATACATCAGATACCGCTACAAACAGCAATTCGGTCCACAATGATCCACTAAAATCATCACTTCTCAAGCAACGTAGCGGATTCACTAACGAATTCGTCAACAAGGGTTCACCAACGGACTCATTCAAGGGATTCACTAACGGATTCATCAAACGGATTCACTAACGGATTTGTCAACAAAGGTTCACTAACGGACTCAGCCAATGGATTCACTAACGGATCCATCAAATGGATTCACTAACGAATTCGCCAACAACGGTTCACCAACAGACTCATTCAAGGGATTCACTAACGGATTCATCAAACGGATTCACCAATGGATTCATTAACAAGGGTTTACCAACGGATTCATTCAAGGGATTCACTAATGGATTCCTCTAACGGATTCACCAATGGATTCATCTAACGGATTCACCAACGGATTCGTCAACAAGGGTTCACCAACGGACTCATTCAAGGGATTCACTAACGGATTCCACTAAAGGATTCACTAACGGATTCGTCAACAAGGGTTCACTAACAGACACATTCAAGGGATTCACTAACGGATTCATCAAAAGGATTCACTAACGGATTCGTCAACAAGGGTTCACTAACGGACTCATTCAATGGATTCACCAATGGATCCATCAAGAGGATTCACTAACGGATTCATCAACAAGGTTCACTAATGGACTCATTCAATGGATTCACTAACGGGTTCATCAAGCTGATTCACTAACGGATTCAACCAGCAGATTTACAAACGGATCATGCCACCTCCTCTATCAATAAAATCTGCTCACACAGGGAGCGCACCCCTATCTCTCGCAATTTCAAATTCCTGCTTTCATCGAGTCTTTGATTTTTTCTTAGTGATGTCCTCGGCGGGTGTACATTCTTTCGTCGACGCATTTTGCTTTGCAATCCACGTCGCCGAGGGGCTCTGTAGAAACCCCACCTTGGACTGCTCACCCCGATTGCACGGCTGATCTTGTGTTTCTCCCTATTTTATGTGTTTTTTATTAGTTTCTGTTACTTTCGTTAAGTTCATGACTGACTTCGTTAAGTCCAGGGACTAAACTGAATAACAGGGATGACTTTCTAGTCCATTCTGTCAAAATAGCCATCTTTGAGTCACGCGCCTCCGACCATAGAAGCCAGACGCATGCGCCTTCTGCCCCTGAGGTAGGAAGCGCGTGCCTCTGGGCAGCAGTTACAGATTTCTGCCCAAGAATCCCTCCCTTGCTCATTTTACATGATTTTCCCGGGAAAGATTTCTTGGTGAGTGAGTTTTGGCACCAAAAACACTTTGTTTTCACCTATAAAAACATCCCTTTTCCACCATTTCAAAAGACCGAAAATTCTCTCTACAAAAACTATACTGAAATCATTTCTAAAGTTTTTCCAAGCAATTCACCAAGAAGTGTTTGAACTCCTTCGAAGCATAGGGAAAAGTATAGTTTCCTCCTTCTTCTCTACTTCATCTCTTTCTTTTACTTTAATCAAACGTGCAATCACCCAAATCATTTTGGGACATGACACCAATGATCGCTTCATTTCATTGAAGTTGGTCAAGGAGTCATCTCCCTACATTCCAAACACCCCTTTTTAAAATCCCCTTTATCATTATTAAGAATAGGAAGAACACTTATTTTATGTAGACTTTGAACAAGCAAGACCAACATTAGTTGGGCGAGATGGGTGTTTAAGTACTTCCCATCTCGCAACCTAACCTCCGAACCTCATAACAAGAATCTCTGTTTTCGTATCAAACTTAGGATAAATATTAGGTTTTTCTTATGTTCCTCTAAAACATATTTGGCGACTCTAAACAAATAAAACACAAATAGACATCCCAGGAACAACACACGCGCTCTAGCCCAAAGCCGTGCCCTCCCGGGGTATCTACAGACTGACAAGGGCCTCTTCTGCAATATTGGTTCAATTGGTACTTACCTCATCTATCGGGATTCAGCGCACCGGTTAGTCCGTGAATTGATCACTCCAGCAACTCCGACAGCATCAATGGCCGGTGACTCCAACAGCAACAACACCATGTCCCTTGAACAACTTTCAGCTATGGTCCAAATGCTTCAAGAACAGATCTCTACTCTCAACAAAGAGTCCCAAAGCAAAGATGACCTTTGGCAATCCCATCTTGACAACCAAAGGGAGGCTCATGAGGCCGAGATGGACCAAATGAAAGCTAAGCTCACCAAGCTTTCGAGTGGGAAATGAAAGGAAGACAATGAAGAGTCCGACTGGACCAAGGGTTAATTCGAGAGCCCTTATGTTAATGCTCACACCAAGAAAATAGGGGAGACAAGCACCGACAACAAAGATAACAAGATGGTTGATTCAATCATGCCTTACATAGATCAACGTTTCAACGGTCTCAGCATGGGGAAAGGCAACGACACAAGCCTTTATCATTCATCCATTCTCATAAGCACCATGGCCACTCTCCCCGACAAGTTAAAGATGCCCGACATTAGCAAGTTCAAGGGCAACTCTTGTCCCATGGCACACATCGAGACTTACATATGGGCTATGGTTCCAAAGAAGGTCTCTCCGAAATTTATGGCACAATGCTTCCCTCTCACTCTCGAGGGGGGCAGAAAAAGATTGGTATGCAACACTCCCGCTCACCATTCGTCTTGATTGGGACGCCACCATGCTCGCCTTTAAGAGTCAATACCAAGGCAACACCACTCACTGCCCGACCAAGAAGGAGCCTGAGAATATCACTCAAAGGGACAATGAGTCCTTTATTGATTTTACGAGAAGGTGGAATGAAAAGCTTGCTGAAATTGTCGAGAGGCCTAACACCAAAGAGCAAATGGACATCTTTCTTAAGTGTCTAAAGATTGATCTCCTCACCCACCTAAGTGGGGCTTGCTATGCAGATTTATCTCAAATGTATGAGGCGGGGGTCCGAATGAATGATTTGCTCAAGGAGATCAAGAAAAGTGCTCCTATTTTCTGATACAAGGCCGCCTCTAACTCAACAAAAAAGGCTTCAGTCAATGCCGTCAGTACTGACAAGGGGAATTACAAAAGGGTTCCTCCACCTCAAGGCAAGAGGCCTCAAAATGATCATGTCTACACTCCTCTCCAAGGCATGACTCAAACCGAGGCCTTCGAAGTTCTAAAATCAAAGGGGCAAATCATGCCTATGCAAGGGTACCAACCCAAGATGATCAATGCCAACCATGCCCATCACAAATACTGTGGCTACCACCAACATAGTGGCCATCTCACCGAGGAGTGTTTTGTTCTCCAAAATGTTATTCAAGATATTATAGACAAGAAAGAATTCATAGTGCCTAATGGTGACGATGTCAATGTAATAGAGTTAGGAGAGCTTGTGAAGACCACTTATTCAATCCCAATTGTGAATAAGGGCTCCAATATTATGAATGCAATTGATAATTCTTGTTACGTTGTGACTTACGATGAGGTAATGAGGGAAGTACTAGAGAATAGGAAAAAGAGGCAAGATGGGAACGTCAACATGCTAACTCGATCCGGACGAGTCATAGCAAACAACCCCACTACTTCTGCACAAAGTGTCTCTTCTCAAAGATCGCAAGCTCGCGACACTCCCGAAGATCCTTTATTGACACAAATCAAGAAAACTCAAGCCAACATCTCCATTTGGGACCTCATTGCATCCTTGAAGAAACACCGAGATCTTGTCATCAGCAATCTCGACGACACATCAGTCTCCCCTGATACAACTCCTGAGGACCTTACTGCAATGATAGGCCACATTCATTTTGGCAATGTCATCACTTTTGCCAACAAGGACCTTCCACCATTTGGGTCCGATCATAATGAGGCCATCTATCTCAAAGTGAGAGCAAGGGGGAGACCTATTTCAAGAGTCTTGGTTGACGGTGGTTCCGCACTCAACTTAATGCCCGGCCGAATCATGGGCATACTAGGGCTTAAGAGTTCAGATTTAAAGCCTTCCACTCAAATAATCCGAGGTTATAACAGCACTGCCCACACAGTCATGGGTATAGTAGAGATAGACATTGAAATTGGGAGCATGGTCATGTCCGTCCCGTTTTAAGTACTCGATGTACCTTCTTCGTTCAACTTGCTCTTGGGCCGACCATAGATACACAGTTCCAATGCCATCCCTTCGACTCTTCATCAATGTGTCAAATTCCGAAATGGAGACAAAATAGTGACTGTCATGGCAGAAAACGTCACTATCCACAAAAAAGGGGAACCCGTTCACCAAGTTCAACATGGGTTAGCAGACTCTACTCTCTTCGGCGTCTCAATCAACGCCATTAACAAAGAAGGGGAGAATGGATCATGGACCCTCGGCAATCGCAAAGTCCTCCGTATGATGAGGAATATGAATTACTTCCCTAGTTTAGGCCTAGGGAAATATCAACAAGGGAGAATGCAACCCGTAGAGGTCCCATTTGTCAAAAAAAGTTCGGATTGGGGTACGAGCCTTCCAAAGATGACTTGAAGTATGAGCAAGCCGTCAAGAATGAGAAGGCCCGAGCTCGGAGGGAAGGCGTCATTATGAGATTCCCAATTTGAGGGCTTATCGCAAGACACTAAATGGCAACTTTGTCCGTCAGGGGGAAGACATCCCGTACGTGATCTTTCCTGAGCCATCGGTTAACAGCAAGAGCTTCAGAAAGCCCGGTCTTGAAGTCTTTGCGACTGTGAGATTCAGAAATCCAAAGGGGAACCAATTCCCATGTTGCCCCAAGAATGGTGGGGGAAGAAAGTGAATATAGAGTCCGAAACAGAGATTACCGTGGGGGAAGAATTGACGGATTTAGCCTCCATGTTAAAAGAATTGGCCATCATGTTTCCGATACCCTTACCCAAGAGGATATGGAGACCATAGCCGAGCGTGTGTTGTCTTTCTTAGTTAATGAAAATTTTGATCTTTCTGAGTACCTCGAGATTGCAAACATCATGAATGATGAATTAACTAAAAATGAATTTAATGAACTAGTTAATAACGATTCAAATAATGATGAAATAGACCACGAAAACAAAACATACTTAAATGAACTTGCTCAACAGGTCCATAGTCGTGGTGAAAATGGTCTAGGGCCTGACGAAGAACTGCATGTTGTTAATCTGGGTACCGACGAAGAGCCGAAAGAAACCAAGATCGAAAGCTTCTTCAAGGGGGAAGAGAAAGACAGATTGACTGCACTGCTCAAAGAGTTATGTATTTGCATGGTCATACAAAGATATGTCGGGTTTAGACAGAAAGGTCGCCGAGCACAGGATTCCGATCAGAGACGATGCTAAGCCGACAAAGCAGAAACTCAGAAAGATCAAGCCAGAATGGTCTTTACAAGTCAAAGAAGATATAGAGAAGCTTCTCAGTGTGGGCTTCATCAAAGTTATTGAGTATCTGACATGGCTAGCAAATGTCGTGACAGTCAGAAAGGCTAACGCCAAGGTCCGTGTTTGTGTGGATTTCTGGTATTTGAACAAAGCTTCTCCAAAAGATGAATTTCCACTGCCCAACATCGACATGCTCGTCGACTCCACTGTTGCCTATGAGGTTCGCTCATTTTTTGGATGGTTTTGCTGGGTATAATCAGATTCTTATGGCCGAGGACGATCAACACAAGACTGCTTTCACAACACCGTGGGGCACCTTTTGCTACACAGTTATGCTGTTTGGGTTAAGGAACGCTGGGGATACTTATCAGAGGGTTGTTATTGTCGCGCCCCAGACCCGTGGTCCTACTTGGCCCCACGCTCGGGACACGATTGGAAAACGTTATAAAACACTTCTTTTGAATTTTATTTTTTTTCGAAATGTACTTTCATAAAGTTTAACAAATTCACACTTGAAGTTTAAAGACTTCATTTAACTTTCAAACAAACTTTACAAACAGCTTTCACAATGAAATTACTTAGCCCGAAGGCTTACAAAATTTTATACATACACCAACATTATCCAAAATAATGGTGTTACAAAATGATGAAGTCACGGAAACTCTACCCAAAAGGTATTACATCTATGTAATGTAGCCTTTACAAAACAAATCCCAACTCTTACTACTTTAACGTCCCCCTGTGCCAAAGTGTCCTATCCCATGGACTCGCCTTTATCTAAAACAGTAAACAAATAAGGGATGAGAATGAATCTCAGTAAGCTACTAAAATGCAACTACGTTTCAAGCTAAAATGATAAGTATAACAAACAATATCATAAGCATCACATAGCACATAGCATGAGAGGCAAATCCAACTCATTATACCACACATACAACGATGTAACACTCACAAGGATACTTAGCCAAGGTTTACCGAAAGAACATAACTGTCTGGGAATACCATTTAAGAAAACCATCTGAGAAAACCATCTGAGCAGCATAAATAGCTGAAGCCGGGATCCCGAAAACCAAACCATAACCATAAGAACCAAAGTAACAACGGGGGAAATATGACACAAAGTCATAACCCAAATGCTCACTCGAGGGAGCTAACTCATCACATCCAAGGCCAATCTGGACTGGGGAAAAAGGACCAGTGGACAAGCCTTATAGTGAACTTGGCTGTGTGCCACTATAATTCTTTCCACCTCCACTAGATTAGGAAAAAGGTCCAGTGGAAAAGCCTTATAGTGAACTTGGCTGTGTGCCACTATAATTCTTTCCACCTCCACTCGATAACACAAAACCATCTGGACTTTCAAAGAAAGCACTTAAGCCCTTGAAGTTATATTTCTACAAAGGACCCTATAGTTTCACTTAATCAATTAACTCCTTTAACCATTATTACTACTAACTAAGTAAATAAAACAATTAATTAAGTAAGATGTGCAAGTCATAAAATATAATGCAACACATAAAATGCACACATAATGTCAAATTAAAATCCCCAAAAATATAAAATAAATAGGGACTGGTTTTGGGGTCGTTACAATCACTCTCCCTTAAAGAAAATTCGTCCCGAATTTTTAGGGTTACTTACCTAGGCCCTTAAATAACCAAGGATACTTTCTCTACGAGAGGGAAATGAGTATCTCACGAATCATAAAAGTCAACAGAACAAGCTCTCAACATGTCCTCAAGAATCTGAATGGTTCTTTATGACTGACCATCTGTCTGAGGATGAAAACCCGTACTAAATCCCAAAGGCTTGTCATAAATCAACTGATCACTGACACTTTACTTCTAAATATTCGCAGCTCAAGGACTTAGTTGAATGCTTAGAATTTCTCGTGTCAAACAAATCAAATGTAACTCTTCAAATTTATCTCAATACTCTACATTTACTCGGATTCATAATTAAATTGGTCTTGTGTATCTCTTCAAGTACCTGTAGTTGAATTCCGTTATGCATGTTGGTTCCACTAAGTGTCGACTACATACTCTGCTACAAAAGTTAAAGTTCCATCACTAGCAACGAACAAAATCGTGTTGTCTATCATCGTTCATTCCACTAGTAATTGTCTATAGTTGAAATCATTCAATAGAGTAGAAACTTAAAGCTTTCACAATCGCAAAATCATCACATATCTCGACTCATAAGGACTCCAAGAGGTCAATTCCTCTAACCTTCCCCCATTTAGTGTTATCAAACATGAACTATAAGTCAAGGAATCCTCTAATATATTTGCCTTTCCTGAATGATATAACATAATACTCTACTTGCATTGTCTTAAGTGTAGCTCTCCTGAAGAAAACGATTACTTCAACTCTCATGGTCGGTAGACACTTCAAATATGGCTCTACAAAAGTCATTTACTAATGCAATGAATGTATAATCGAAATCAACCTCAAGTTATGGTGAGGATAACTTTGTTCATAAGGAATCAAACTTCTCGAAGCATACATAACTGCCAAACAATTCTGAATGGATAAACATCTCAATCACTCTTCGAGGCATCACCATGAACAATGAGTTGATTAGATCCACTATAATGGTAAAACTCGACATATCCATTAGAAAATAGTAACACGGTCATACTTTCTTGACAATTTTAATACTAATCAAATCCCCTAAGCAATACTCCCTCCGTCCCATTTCAAATTGTAAATACTAGGTTGGCATGGGGATTAAGGGAAAAAGTGAAAAAGGTGATGTGTTGTAAGTGTTGATAGTTGAGTGAGAGAGAGAAAGTGGGGTAGAGAATAGTTAATGGGTTAGTGGATGTGAGTGTGCAAGTGGGTTAAAACTTGCCATTTTTGGATTTTGCAATTTTTGTTGGGACACCCTTTTTGGTAACTTTTGCGATTTGAAATGGGACGGAGGGAGTATAAATGCTGAAGTTGTTATTAACCCTTGTTTCAATAATCAAAACTCATTACACACTTATCAATCCATCGAGGAACTATATCTTTCTGTGTCAATTAGTTAACAGTGTAGCTACCTTAGAAATTCATCAATAAATCTCTAACAATATCATGCCAATCCCAACAAGCCACGTACATACTGTTGCTTTCGTAATTAAACGACCAATATCTATGCCTGTATTGAAACTTCCTCAAAGTAATATATCCGCTAATAAGAAGACATAATACCTTGATTTCACAACCCGTTGCTTCTCTCAAGCAATCCAATTATGATTACAGATATAATTCAGAATATTCAAAAATACCACTGGACCAATTGTTAATTCAAACAATATAACCACAAATTTATGATGCCCATACCTGGTATGAAAATCCGTCTTTGAAATATACCCATCTCAAATTTTCAACTGATAATAATCACTTCAAGTCAGACACTGAATAAACCACTGATCTCTGAAGTTGATAAATATATCACCCATACAAGATAACAAATAATGATTTGCTATGGTCACCTAGTTGAGCATTTTGTATTTAATATGCACTCGTAAAGTACTATATCTTTTTATACTAAACAATACCGATACATCCCACGTAGATATACTAAACGTGATGAATCCCTTATCAAGAAATATCTCAAGCTGAATCTTCTACTCTTTTAACTCAACCGATGTTATAGGTATATTAAACTAGATATTAGCACTGTAGCATTGTACTGTAACAACTCAATATAACCCAATTTTCTCCTCAAGTAACATTTACTACTCAATAAAGAATATATCTGAGATCTCACAAAGAAAGGATCAATCCTCCAAATTAGATGTAGACGTTCTACTACCAACCACGTAAACTAAATACCCGGCACAACCTTCTGATAACAATTTTCAGACTTTAATGCATATATAACATGAATGCCCAACACATATATCTACCAAATAATGATTTGCTATGGCAAAATAACTAAACCAACAAGTAAAACATGCTCATAAATTTGCACATCACAAGTGCGCAACACTCTATCAATCACCAAACACTCCCCCTTAGTATAGACACCTCTAACACATAAGGTAGAGACTCAGAAGACAAATCCAACCGAGAAGCAAAATGCACAGACACATAAGAATGCAAAGAACCAGGGCCTATAAGTGCTCGTGCTCTCAAACTAGACATATAAATCATACCTCCAATCACATTAGTAGAATCAGAGATATGTTGTTGATTGATGGCAATATCACGATCCTGCACCTTAAGCTTCCCTGAAGAATCCCTCTTCTGGCCCTGAGAAGACCTGACAACACTTCCCAATGCCTTATTCTTCATTCTTGGACAATCCTTCTGAAAATGACCCCACTGACCACATCTCATACATTTACCTTGCTTCTTCCAACATTTCTCCTCTAAGTGTCCTTCCCTCCAACAATAACTACATACTCGTTTAACTTACCTTCTGATTCTCCGTGGTCCTTGAGAAGATCCTCTAAGTTGCGAAGATGTACCCTGAGATCCTCTATTATCGCCATACTGATGTTGTGGTTTTGGCTGTCCTCCTTGTCTTGTCACATCTGAAGCTTCAACCTTGCTCTTACGCTCAACTATGTTGTTAATTGCTTTCATTGCAGTTTCAAACATACCTTGGAACATCATTCGAACCTCTTCTCTAACATTACCCTGCCCTGAAGGCCCAGACTGATCCTCTTCTGTCCCAACCATTTCAATAAGTACCTGCATAAAACCCTCAACGTTACTCATTCTCTACACAACTACCCTCCTAGGTCACATAGTCATTATAGACCATCTACAACCTAGCTCTGATACCAACTGTCGTGCCCCAGACCCATGGTCCAACTTGGCCCCATGCTCGGGACACGATTGGAAGACGTTATAAAACACTTCTTTTGAAAAAAAAAATCGAAATGTACTTTCATAAAGTTTAACATATTCACACTTGAAGTTCAAAGACTTCATTTAACTTTCAAACAAACTTTACAAACAGCTTTTACAACGAAAGTACTTGGCCCGAAGGCTTATAAACTTTTATACAAATGTACATACACCAACATTATCCAAAATAATGGTGTTACAAAATGATGAAGTCACGGAAACTCTACCCAAAAGGTATTACATCTATGTAATGTAGCCTTTACAAAAAATCCCAACTCTTACTACTTTAACGTCCTCTCTTGCCAAAGTGTCCTATCCCCTGGACTCGCCTTTATCTAAAACAGTAAACAAATAAGGGATGAGAATGAATCTCAGTAAGCTACTAAAATGCAACTACATTTCATGCTAAAATGATAAGTATAACAACCAATATCATAAGCATCACATAGCACATAGCATGAGAGGCAAATCCAACTCATTATACTACACATACAATGATGTAACACTCACAAGGATACTTAGCCAAGGTTTACCAAAAGAACATAACCGTCTGGGAATACCATTTAATAAAACCATCTGAGAAAACCATCTGAGCAGCATAAATAGCTGAAGCCGGGATCCCGAAAACAAAACCATAACCATAAGAACCAAAGTAACAACGGGGAAAATATGACACAAAGTCATAACCCAAGTGCTCACTCGAGGGAGCTAACTCATCCGATCCAAGGCCAATCTGGACTAGGGAAAAAGGACCAGTGGACAAGCCTTATAGTGAACTTGGCTGTGTGCCACTATATTTCTTTCCACCTCCACTCGATTAGGAAAAAGGTCCAGTGGAAAATCCTTATAGTGAACTTGGCTGTGTGCCACTATAATTCTTTCCACCTACACTAGTTTTGGGTGCCCGCCCGGCCCCATATTGGGCGACCGCCCATAAGCCCTGCCAAGCCAAAAATTGCACACTTTTTACTCCTTTCGTTTCACCATCCCAAAAGTACAACACTTACACACTTAACGTTTATATCCTTACTAAGGCTACCAAAAATCAGTCCCAAACAACTCTAACACTACTTTGAACCCAACCAAACCAACATACCAAATACTCACTTTGTCCCAAAATTACAAGTATCACAAATAAATTCTTTTCACAATAATTTCACCACATGTAACATATACAACATACATGTGACCATTTTAACATTTAAGGGGAATTAGTAACTTACCTATTTCCAGAAAAAGTATCGAGGAAATATGTTTTGATCGGGTAGAAATGACCTACTCAACGCCCTGATCATTTTTATATAATTAGATTTTAAAACGGAGAAGTAATTAAAAAGAAATAAATTGAAATAGATTGAACTTACCTTTTTCTTCTTAACCTAGGAAGAACGAGAAGAATGTTGCTCAGTTGTTGTTAACACAGAGGGAGAAGGAGAAGGATAAATATGTTTGAACAAAGATCTTTGCCCCATTTTTATACTTTAGTCACCCAACTTCCATTTTTAACACTTAAGCCCTTAAAGTTATATTTCTACAAAGGACCCTATAGTTTCACTTAATCAATTAACTCCTTTAACCATTATAACTACTAACTAAGTAAATAACACAATTAATCAAGTAAGATGTGCAATTCATAAAATATGATGCAACACATAAAATGCACACATAATGTCAAATTAAAATCCCCAAAAATATAAAATAAATAGGGATGGGTTTTGGGGTCGTTACAATCACTCTCCCTTAAAGAAAATTTGTCCCGAATTTTTAGGGTTACTTACCTAGGCCCTCAAATAACCAAGGATACTTTCTCTCGATCTCCTCCCGAAGCTCCCAAGTTGATTCTTCCACATTGTGGTTCCTCCACACAACTCGAACAAGCGGAATACTCTTATTTCTCAATTCTTGAACCTTCGAATCAATGACTTGGACTGGGTGCTCCTCATAAGACATACTCGGCTCAATATCCTTGGAAACCTCAGATAGGACATGAGAATGATCATACACATACTTCCGAAGCATAGAGATATAAAACACATTATGAATCCTATCAAGAGAAGGAGGTAATGCAAGACGATAGGCACGATCTCCAACTCTTTCAAGAATCTCAAATGGACCAATATACCTTGGTGCAAGCTTGCCTTTATTTCCATACCTTCGAATACCAACCTTAGATGAAACCTTCAAAAACACGAAATCACCCTTTTCAAACTCGAGATCTCGTCTCCGGTGATTGGCATAGCTTTTCTGTCTACTCTGAGCGGTACTCAAGCGATCCCGAATAAGTTTAATCTTTTCAACTAAATCATTAACCATCTGAACACCCCAAATCTTTGCTTCTCCAACTTCATCCCAACAAATTGGAGACCGACATTTCCTCTCATACAATGCTTCATACGGAGCCATCCCAATACTGGACTGAAAACTATTATTATAAGCAAACTCTACGAGAGGCAAATGAGTATCCCACGAATCATAAAAGTCAACAGAACAAGCTCTCAACATGTCCTCAAGAATCTGAATGGTTCTTTCTGACTGACCATCTGTCTGAGGATGAAAACCCGTACTAAATCCCAAAGGCTTGTCATAAATCAACTGATCACTGACACTTTACTTCTAAATATTCGCAGCTCAAAGACTTAGTTGAATGCTTAGAATTTCTCATGTCAAACAAATCAAATGTAACTCTTCAAATTTATCTCAATAATCTACATTTACTCGGATTCATAATTAAATTGGTCTTGTGTATCTCTTCAAGTACCTGTAGTTGAATTCCGTTATGCATGTTGGTTCCACTAAATGTCGGCTACATACTCTTCTACAAAAGTTAAAGTTCCATCACTAGCAACGAACAAAATCGTGTTGTCTATCATCGTTCATTCCACTAGTAATTTTCTATAGTTGAAATCATTCAATAGAGTAGAAACTTAAAGCTTTCACAATCGCAAAATCATCACATATCTCGACTCATAAGGACTCCAAGAGGTCAATTCCTCTAACCTTCCCCCATTTAGTGTTATCAAACATGAACTATAAGTCAAGGAATCCTCTAATATATTTGTCTTTCCTGAATGATATAACATAATACTCTACTTGCATTGTCTCAAGTGTAGCTCTCCTGAAGAAAACGATTACTTCAACTCTCATGGTCGGTAGACACTTCAAATATGGCTCTACAAAAGTCATTTACTAATGCAATGAATGTATAATCGAAATCAACCTCAAGTTATGGTGACGATAACTTTGTTCATAAGTAATCAATCTTCTCGAAGCATACATAACTGCCAAATAATTCTGAATGGATAAACATCTCAATAACTCTTCGAGGCATCACCATGAACAATGAGTTGATTAGATCCACTATAATGGTAAAACTCGACATATCCATTAGAAAATAGTAACACGGTCATACTCTCTTGACAATTGTAATACTAATCAAATCCACTAAGCAATATAAATGCTGAAGTTGTTATTAACCCTTGTTTCAATAATCAAAACTCATTACACACTTATCAATCCATCAAGGAAGTATATCTTTCTGTGTCAAATAGTTAACAGTGTAGCTACCTTAGAAATTCATCAATAAATCTCTTAGAATATCATGCCAATCCCAACAAGCCACGTACATACTGTTGCTTTCGTAATTAAACGACCAATATCTATGCCTGTATTGAAACTTCCTCAAAATAATATATCCGCTAATAAGAAGACATAATACCTTGATTTCACAACCCGTTGCTTCTCTCAAGCAATCCAATTATGATTACAGATATAATTCAGAATATTCAACAATACCACTGGACCAATTGTTAATTCCAACAATATAACCACAAATTTATGATGCCCATACTTGGTATGAAAATCCTTCTTTGAAATATACCCATCTCAAATTTTCAACTGATAATAATCACTTCAAGTCAAACACTGAATAAAGCACTGATCTCTGAAGTTGATAAAATATATCACCCATATAAGATATCAAGTAATGATTCGCTATAGTCACCTGGTTGAGCTTTTTGTATTTAATATGCACTCGTAAAGTACTATATCTTTTTATACTAAATAATACCGATACATCCCACGTAGATATACTAAACGTGATGAATCCCTTATCAAGAAATATCTCAAGCTGAATATTCTAATCCTTTAACTCAACCGATGTTATAGGTATATTAAACTAGATATTAGCACTGTAGCATTGTACTGTAACAACTCAATATAACCCAATTTTCTCCTCAAGTAACATGTACTACTCAATAAAGAATATATCTGAGATCTCACAAACAAAGGATCAATCCTCCAATTTAGATGTAGACGTTCTACTACCAACCACATAAACTAAATACCCAGCACAACCTTCTGATAACAATTTTTAGACTTTAATGCATAAATAACATGAATACCAAACACATATATCTACCATGCTTAATTAAAGCACACTAACATATAAAACTCCACCACGATATTATCAAAATCTTGCTATGGCAAAATAACTAAACCAGCAAGTAAAACATGCTCATAAATTTGTACATCACAAGTGCGCAACACTCTATCAATCACCAAACACTCCCCCTTAGTATAGACACCTCTAACACATAAGTTAGAGACTCATAAGACAAATGCAACCGAGAAGCAAAATGTACAGACACATAAGAATGCGAAGAACTAGGGTCTATAAGTGCTCGTGCTCTCAAACTAGACACAGAAATCATACCTCCAATTACATTAGCAAAATCGGAAATATGTTGTTGATTGATGGCAATATCACGATCCTGCACCTTAAGCTTCCCTGAAGAATCCCTCTTCTGGCCCTGAGAAGACCTGACAACACTTCCCAATGCCTTATTCTTCATTCTTGGACAATCCTTTTGAAAATGACCCAACTGACCACATCTCATACATTTACCTTGCTTCTTCCAACATTTCTCCTCTAACTGTCCTTCCCTCGAACAATAACTACATACTCGTTTAACTTGACTTCTGATTTTCTGTGGTCCTTGAGAAGATCCTCTAAGTTGCGAAGATGTACCCTGAGATCCTCTATTATCGCCATACTGATGTTGTGGTTTTGGCTGTCCTCCTTGTCTTGTCACATCTGAAGCTTCAACCTTGCTTTTACGCTCAACTATGTCGTTAATTGCTTTCATTGCAGTTTCAAACATACCTTGGAACATCATTCGAACCTCTTCTCTAACATTACCCTGCCCTGAAGGCCCAGACTGATCTCCTTCTATCCCTACCATTTCAATAAGTACCTGCATAAAACCCTCAACGTTACACATTCTCCACACAACTACCCTCCTAGGTCACATAGTCATTCTAGACCATCTACAACCTAGCTCTGATACCAACTGTCGCGCCCCAGACCCGTGGTCCTACTTGGCCCCACGCTCGGGACACGATTGGAAGACGTTATAAAACACTTCTTTTGAAAAGAAAAAAAAATCGAAATGTACTTTCATAAAGTTTAACAAATTCGCACTTGAAGTTCAAAGACTTCATTTAACTTTCAAACAAACTTTACAAACAGCTTTCACAATGAAAGTACTTATCCCGAAGGCTTACAAACTTTTATACAAATGTACATACACCAACATTATCCAAAATAATGGTGTTACAAAATGATGAAGTCACGCAAACTCTACCCAAAAGGTATTACATCTATGTAATGTAGCCTTTAGAAAACAAATCCCAACTCTTACTACTTTAACGTCCTCCCGTGCCAAAGTATCCTATCCCCTGGACTCGCCTTTATCTAAAACAGTAAACAAATAAGGGATGAGAATGAATCTCAGTAAGCTACTAAAATGCAACTACGTTTCATGCTAAAATGATAAGTATAACAACCAATATCATAAGCATCACATAGCACATAGCATGAGAGGCAAATCCAACTCATTATACCACACATACAATGATGTAACACTCACAAGGTTACTTAGCCAAGGTTTACAGAAAGAACATAACTGTCTGGGAATACCATTTAAGAAAACCATCTGAGAAAACCATCTGAGCAGCATAAATAGCTGAAGCCGGGATCCCGAAAACCAAACAATAACCATAAGAACCAAAGTAACAACGGGGGAAATATGATACAAAGTCATATCCTAAATGCTCACTCGAGGGAGCTAACTCATCCCATCCAAGGCCAATCTGGACTGGGGAAAAAGGACTAGTGGACAAGCCTTATAGTGAACTTGGCTATGTGCCACTATAATTCTTTCCACCGCCACTCGATTAGGAAAAAGGTCCAGTGGAAAAGCCTTATAGTGAACTTGGTTGTGTGCCACTATAATTCTTTCCACCTCCACTCGATAACACAACACCAGCTGGACTTTCAAACAAAGCACTGTAATAAATACTTGTTTAAACAACAACCGGGGGCAATGATTCTAAAGTAGGGAACCAAGCCAAACACATCACAAGAAGCACACAAAAGAATCACTCATAAGAGTTCCCAATAACATTGACATTTAAGTCATAAACACAACCTTGTACACATATGAAACCAAATCATCATCTAGCATTTTAGCATCCCAAAACACTTATCTAGGCACCCTAGACTAGGACACAAAACCTAGCCCAAGATTGGGTCCTAAACCAAGTCAATGAAACAATTTATTTTCTTCAGTAAAAGTGGGCGCCCGCCCGCCCTCATCTTGGGCGACCGCCCAAGAGCCCTGTTTTAAAAATTCACCTTTCAGTAGTTTTGCGCGCCCGCCCGGCCCCATATTGGGCGACCGCCCATAAGCCCTGCCAGGCCAAAAATTGCACACATTTTACTCCTTTCGTTTCACCGTCCCAAAAGTACAACACTTACACACTTAACGTTTATAGCCTTACTAAGGCTACCAAAAATCAGTCCCACACAACTCTAACACTACTTTGAACCCAACCAAACCAACATACCAAATACTTACTTTGTTCCAAAATTACAAGTATCACAAATAAATTCTTTTCACAATAATTTCACCATATGTAACATATACAACATACATCTGACCATTTTAACATTTAAGGGGAATTAGTAACTTACCTATTTCCAGAAAAAGTATCGAGGAATTATGTTTTGATCGGGTAGAAATGACCTACTCAACGCCCTGATCATTTTTATATAATTAGATTTTAAAACGGAGAAGTAATTAAAAAGAAATAAATCGAAATAGGTTGAACTTACCTTTTTCTTCTTAACCTAGGAAGAACGAGAAGAATGTTGCTCAGTTGTTGTTAACACAGAGGGAGAAGGAGAAGGATAAACATGTTTTAACAAAGATCTTTGCCCTATTTTTATACTTTACCCAACTTCCATTTTTAACACTTAAGCCCTTGAAGTTATATTTCTACAAAGGACCCTATAGTTTCACTTAATCAATTAACTCCTTTAACCATTATTACTACTAACTAAGTAAATAACACAATTAATCAAGTAAGATGTGCAAGTCATAGAATATGATGCAACACATAAAATGCACACATAATGTCAAATTAAAATCCCCAAAAATATAAAGTAAATAGGGACAGGTCTTGGGGTCATTACAGTTATAGACTTGTTCCATGACATGATCCATAAAGAAATTGATGTCTATGTGGACGACATGATCATCCATTCAAAAGGAACCGATGGTCAATACTTGATCGACCTCCGCAAGTTCTTTGAAAGGCTTCGGCAACACAAGATGAGGCTCAATCTCGTAAAGTGCACTTTTGGGGTTATCCGAGGAAATGTTCTTGGCTACATGGTTACCGAGAGGGGAATTGAAGCAGATCCCTCAAAAATCAAGGAAATCATTAACATGCCTCCTCCAAAGACACAGAAAGAAATCAAAGGTTTCATGGGCAGACTTTAGTACATCAGCCGGTTTGTGCACCAACTCACTTCCATGTGTGAGCCAATCTTCAAGCTACTCAAGAAGAATATGGCTCTAGAATGGACCGACGCTTGCCAAGAAGCTTTCGACCAATTGAAGCATTACTTGACATGCCCTCCAGTTTTGGTTCCACCTCACAAGGAGAAGCCTCTCTTGCTCTACCTCACAGTGAATGATAAAGCCCTTGGGGCTATACTAGCACAAGAGCAACGAGACTCCATAAAGGAGAATGCCATTTATTTTGTCAGTCGCCGATTTCAAGGAGGCGAAAAGAACTACTCCGTATTAGAGAAGTCATGTGCAGCACTGGTTTGGGTTACTCAAAAGCTCTAACATTACATGGAAGCCTTTCCAATCAAGCTAGTAACAAAAGTGGACCCTCTCCACTACATCTTCGAGAAGCCTTTCATGTCAACAAGGATAACCATGTGGTACTTCATGCTCTCCGGCTATGATATCACTTACGTCACACTCAAATCCATCAGGGGGAAAGTGTTCAGTGATCAGTTTGCTGAATTTTCGTGTGATGAAGTGAAGGGGGAAGACTTACAGTTTCCCAACGAGCACTTGGTTTGCACTACAACTGAGGAAAATAAGTGGCAACTTTTTTTCGATGGCGCAGCCAATAAGCTTGGTTATGGGATAGGAGTGTTGCTAGTCGACCCAAAGGACATCTACACTCCAATCGTAATCTGTCTTGAATTCGAGGCTACCAATAACATTGCCGAATATGAGGCATGTATAGCGGGGCTAGAAGCAGCACTAGAAACAAATGTCACAGAACTAGAAGTATTCAGTGACTCCCTGCTTCTTATCAATCAGACATCGGGTAAATGGCAAATCCAAGACCCGACCCTCCAACAATATGGTCAACACCTCGAGGAGTTAGCTGAACAGTTGCAAGATATCACGTTCAATTATCTGCCGAGGGACAAGAACCACTTTGCCGATGCTTTAGCCACCATAGCCTCATTGCTTGAAATGCCCAAAGAAAAAATGGTGAAACCCTTCAAAATTTCAAGAAGGACCAGTCCGGCATATTGCATGAGTATTGAGATCAATGAAGTCCAAACAAACCCCTCTGTGGTACACAGACATCATGAACCTTCTCAACAGCGGCACTTTCCCTGAGAACAACAATGGGAAATCTCAAATAGCATTACAAAAGCTATCCGCTAGATATGTGTTGATTGGAAACTGAGTCTACAAAAGACATCATCAAGGGATCAATCTCTTATGTGCAAACGAAACCGAAGCCCAAGAAATCATGCGCAAAGTCCACGAGGGAGAGTGTGAATGGGATTATGTTAGCCAAGAAAATACTCCGTATTGGCTACTATTGGACTATAATGGAAAGAGACTGCATCGAGAAAGTCAAGAAATGCGCCAAGTGCTAATTCCATGCTAATCTGCAACATGCTCCACCTTCGCAATTGTACAACATGAACACACCATGGCCGTTCTCTTGTTGGGGCATAGATATCATCGGAAAATTCCATCCTACGGGAAGCAACAAACAATCATTTATTCTAGTAGCCGTGGATTATTTCATAAAATGGGTCAAAGCACAAGCTTACTGAGTTCTCAACGCCAAGAAAGTGGCCGAATTTATGAAGAACAACATCATGCACCGATACGGTATTCCTCATGAGATCATCTCCGACAATGGTTCTCACTTTGAGAAAGAAATGGATGCACTTTTGGTTGACTACCAAACACAAGTCATCCCCGTACCGTCTCCAAGCCAATGGAGCGGTCGAAGCAGCAAACAAGACAATTGAGGTCATCATACAGAAAATGGCTTCAACAGGAAGGGATTGGCCCGAGAAATTACCACTAGCATTGTGGGGCTACCGCACGTCAATACGGTCAGCAATGGGAGCTTTTCTTTCATCTTAATCGAACGGATTCAAAATTTTTGAGTTGGGATATAAAGAGAAAAACAAAATCAACTTATTGAGATTTCTATATTTTATGCACTCTCATTATATAAACAATACTCCCTCTGTTCCATAGATGCATTATGTGAATACCCCCAATCTGATGCCGGCACATTAGATGGTGGATATTCACAATGGTGACTCTGTTAGGGATTAGAGGATTGGGGGATGGGGACAATGCAGGTGAAATTGACTGGATGAGAAATTAGTAGACTTTGATGGTGAAGAAGGTTAAATGGCCCTGTTCGTTCTGCATTACAACTCAGAGGATGACCATGTGAGTGAAAATGCAATAGGAATGGGAACAATTCAAATGACAACAATAGTTGTCTCATAAGTGGGGATCGAAAAGGGAAGAAGGGATCCTGGCCTAGAATATTATGGTTGAGAGGCGCCGGAAGAAAAAGTTTAGTAAAGAACCCTTTATATTTGACTCTGACGCAATCTTTCTATTTTTCGCTCAAAAGAAGTTATGTGCGCTGGCACACGCATATTTAACGTCCAAAAACTAGAGGGGAACGCATAAAACATTTAGTTGGGAATTTTCTTTGCAATATCAAATTAGTTACTAAACCAGTATAATGGGGGTTCTTTTTGTTTAATTTCCTTTTCTTTATTATTCGTGTTCCTGATTTTGTTCGTGATCAAGCTTTCTAGTCTCCACCAAGATTCAAGGTTGCAAAATCAAAGTCATCAAGGGTTAGTATTCTAGTATTCATTATGCATGTATTTGACTTAATCATATGAATGGATCTATGGGCTTTGGGTTTCATGAAAATTTAAATGCTTAATTCCGCTACGCATGTTACTAGGAAACCCAACATCGCAGAACCTACAAACATCCTCAGGTTTAGGACTCCTCTTGCTAGAATATTTTTGAACATTCTTCTTCTTGCTTGATCATTTGTTTCCCTCCACAACTAACCCTACAGGTTGACTGTCTGTCTCTCCTCTGCTCACCTTTCATCGCAATTATCTTGTTTTGAGCGAAGCCTTCACGTCCTCAAGAGCTATTGTCTCTTTACCATGCAAACACAAATCCACAAAGTGCTTATATGATAAAGGTAGTGACATAAGAACCATCAATGCAGCATCCTCATCCTCAATCTTGGCATCTATATTACGCAAATCATGTAATATAGAAGTAAACCTATCTAGATGGTCATCTATAGGCGTACCTTCCACCATTCGGAGCATAAATAGATTTTACTTTAAATAAAGCTAGTTGGTCAATCTATTATTCAAAAACATGTCTTCTAATAACAACCACAAAGCACCACCGGAATCCAAATCTGGTATATTTACTAGAACCTAGTCATCCAAACCTCTAATGATTTTTGAATGAGCCCTCTCATCTAGATCCACCAAATTTTACGCCTTCCTTCTCTGTTGCTTTCTTCTTCTCCGCATCTGATACACTAGCCGGAGTATTACCCATAGAGACGGCCTTTCCATTTGGATCCTTCCGATCCTTTATTGCCATAGCCACCGGGACCCACAATCCTTTGTCTCTCAACAGAGTCTTCATCTTTACTTGCCATAAAGTAAAGCTATTCTTCGCATTGAACTTGTCGATTGATGATTCAGATCATTAAACCATCTTCTTCTTTGTCTGTAGCGGAAATCCCAAGATCTCTAACCAACCAAGCTCTGGTGCCACTTGCTAGAAAAAAATATAAAGAACGATGATCAAAGAAATAATCAAACACAACACAACAATTTACGTGGTTCACCAACTTGGATACATCCATGGGCGGAGGGAGAACATATTACTTTCAATGAACAATTACAAAAGACAATCTCTCTAATTTAGTTGCACAAATTATTTAGGCAAATAATTCCGTCAACCTAAATCCTAGATCTCTACTTGTAACTCTCAAAGATTACCGACTAAAAAATATGCTAGGTGATGGGTTACTATTTATAATTATAAATACTATAAACCCAAAAGGAAGAGGAAACATATTTCTTGTGCACAAAGTAAATCTATTCTAATTGAGAATCTATTTTCCTAACTCTAAAATAATACTTTTACACAAAATAGGAGTAACAAATATTTAGGACGGTGTGAGTCCTAAACTAATTCTACAACCAAGAAGAGCATTAAGCATGTTACCTTAACATCCTTAGCTTATAGACTACTTACACTATAGTCAACCATATTTGGGCCATACTAGAAAGAGTTTCTTGTTTGTCCAAATTAACCACCAACCAACAACAACTTACCTAGGCCCAAGTTTGCTAGGTCTACTCGATAGCAACGCATGGCCCCAGCTTCTGGCTGTAGCTTCAATATTAGCTTGCTCACAGCTTCTATAGCCTTAGCTTTAGGAGCTTGCCACACTCTCTCTGTCTCAAAAATTATAATACTTATTGCGGACATATCCTTAACCAAAATGTCATTTAATTCAAAGGCATATTCCCAACAATATGCATACTATGAATTTCCTAAGGAAAATCATTTGACCTTGCATTTATGAAAATGCTGGAATTCTGACTGAAATTGAATATCTGAATCTAATTTTATTTATTTTTGTGCTTCGTAGCTTTTAGCGGCATTAATTTTGTTCTTATAAGATTTCAACTTGAGATTTGTACATTTTGATTTTCCTAGCATTTAATTGAATTTTTTATTTCCAGTTAAGATGATATCTTCTCTAGTTGGAACTTGGAAGCGTATCAAGAATAAATTATTGTGAATCTAAATGACATTATATAGGACATTTACCTTTTACATAGCTAAAGTAGCAACAACTTGTGATATGAAAAAATAGAATGCTGACTAATATCGTTTGGTCACTATAGTGAAGTCCTTTATTTGGGCATGTGAGAGTTTAACTTAGTCCATGCTTTAGCATTGCATTGACTCCAATTATTTCAGCTCACCTATTGTCCCTAATACTTAAGGTCCGATACATGAATCACATCTCACTATTCTGTTTGGTCTAGTGTCCCATACGTTGAATGATCTGAACTGAATTATCACAGAAATCTCAATCAACTTGTACTCTGGCGAGCAAAGAGTCTACCTTCGAAAAGACTAACTGGAAAGTGATACTTACAAAAATGCTTGCGCATGTATGGAAGCTGTGTGTATCAGATGCCTGGGGTTGATTTGAAAGACATTGAAAAGTAGATAGTTTTTAAAATTCATCTTTTAAGTGAAACATATCCCAGTATAGATAGTTGGTTCTTCATTGAATGGATGGAATTTTGTCTATGAAAACATGGTAGACCATCTAGATCTTGTTCTAAGCATTGTGGTGTGCATTATCTGTAGTTTTTAGTATCTTTATTGGATCTTTTTTAATTGTCAAAGCTGGCAAAGTACGACAGTAACTATAAATATAAAAGTTAAAAGGCAAAACCCATATTTTGATCATTTAACTATACCTCTTTTCAAATGTGGTGAATAATGTTTATTTTACTGCAATGTCATCACCTAACTGCACAATTTTTGCAATGTTCTCATTCCGTTAAAATAACCTTTTAGTTTTTTGATGAGGCATATACCAAAATGTCCCTTGGCCAAATGAAAACTACTATAGGGGACAAACAGTTTCAAAACTAACCAAAAAATTGTTATTATAAATTTTGGACCAGCGTGCCCCTGCCTCATTTCCCTCATATTCTCGTGGCTCAGCGCTTTGTTTTTTCGTTTCTCACATTTAAAACTGATAAATTCGTATCTCAGTTATTATTATTTTTCTTTTTTCATATTTCACATTTAAAACTTATAAAATTCATATCTAATTTATTTATTTTTCATTTTTCACATTTAAAAATGATAAATTCATCTCTCAGTTTTTTTCTTTCATTTTCACTAGTAAAATTGATAAATTCGTCTTTTAGTTGTTCACACTTGCACTAAATTTCATTTGTCACTTGTAAAACTAATAAACTCGTCTCCTGGTTGCTCATAATTAAGTTATTTTTGTTCTTTTTAAAATTTTAACAAATAGATAAATTCATCTCACAACAAAAATATCATTTCACTCATGAAGAAGAGAAAAATGTTGTTACATCCATTGTGAACAACTGATAACTCAATTTCTCAATTAATCTATATATCAACCCAGTCCCACATTACACTTATGAAGATAGAAATTCACGAATAAATACCTTTCGAACAACTCGAACAACAGATATTTCCCTTTCACATATATTGCTCATATACCCTTTAAACAAAAAAACTGATAAATAAAAAACAACAACTAAACAACTGATAAATTAGAAAAATAACTAAACAACTTATAAATTAAAATGACAACTAAACAACTGATGCACCAAAATAACAACTGATAAATCAACACTATTAGAAGTTGATTCCAACAGCTAAACAACTGATAAATCAAAATAACAACTGATAAATCAAATCTATCAAAAGTTGATTCCATCGAGGTCAATTAAAAAAAAATCGGGTCTGGTCTGGCTTGAAAATCCGACCAGATCCGGGTAAAAAAACAGTCAGACCAGATTTATGGTAGTGAGGAGGTAGTGGTGGGAAGGGAAGTCAAGAGGGGGTAGTCGATTGGAGAAGAGAAATCGGAAAAGGTCGCCAAAGGTAGAACTTCGGTCAGATCTAGAAAAACTCCAACCAGATCCAGATCTAGGTAAACAAACACACTTAGGCCAGATCTATGATGGAGGGGAGGTCGCGGTGGGAAGGGAAATCAAGTGAGGTAGTCATTTTGGAGAAGAGGAATGGAGAAGGTCGCTAGAGGTTGGAGAGCAGAGAGAGTCGTCGGATAGAGAGAAACATCGTGAGGCGATAGGAGAGTGGAGGTCGTGGTGGTTGTTGATCAGAGATGACCGTCAAAATCGATCGGAGATGAGCGCCGGAAAAGAACGCCGGAGAAGCTGCTGGAGGTTGAAGAGTAGAGAGAGAAAGTGTGTTGGGGAAGAGTACTGCATCTGGGATAGGGTATATGGCAGGCTAGGGTTTCATTTTGGGTGGGGATAGTGTTGTCATTTATAATAAGTTTGAGATTTATTGAGAAATTTGATTTTCCCATAAGGATGTATTGGTATAATCAGATAATATGTGTATTTATTGAGTATTAGAGATACATTTCAGGGACTTATGGGTAAAAATCTCTTTTTTAATTGAAGTTGGTCATCTTCCATCACATGACTAAGATTCATTAAATACTTAGGCAACATACAAAGGTTAATTCAAATCTCTTTTTCATCACTCTCTGAAAAAAAAATTGGTCAGTGGTGAAGCTAGTGTATGATGCTGAAAATTACGTATTTATAATTTATCCCCATCCCTACCTATTGAAAATAAAATATGAAGACTCTCATCTCTTTCCACCATAGACATTCGTTTAATTTCATTACTTTATGTGACAGTGACGGGCTAAAAAACTATGAAACGAGTTTTAGTCACGTGATGCCAAGTGATCAACTTTCATTAAATAATTGACGGCCTTAATAATGGTGTGAGAACATTGCAAAAATTGTGTACTTGAGTGATGACATCACATAAAAACAAAAATCAGTGATCACATTTGAGAAACAGGTATAGTTAAGTGACCAAAATATGAGTTTTGCCAAGCTAAAACAAGAAGAACAATGGCATATATTGTAATTTAAGAAATAATCGAGCCGATTGATTACCCTGTGATACACGTGTAGACAATAAGTTTGCCCTAGTTTTTGGCTATAAGTACGTCTTAACATTTACCTGAAGGGCATACACATCTGCCCCAATTGCCCATTGCGGCGGCGATGAATATTTCTATTGCGCATGAAGATGACGATGGAGATGAGGATGATGGTTGTTCTGAGATGCTAATCTCTTTCAATAATCGTATCAACAATCCATCGAAAAATTCCCCAGGTATTCCTTTTTTTTTTTGAAGTGATCTAATATTTTTTGTTTATTTGTTGATAATTTCTATGCTCCATTTATCTGAGTTTTGCACGTATAAAGAGACCGGTTGTAGATGCCCCGGCATGAGCGGGGCGATCCCGGCTTGGTTTTTAAATTTGTTTGTGTTTGTTCAGAAGAGCGCGCCTCCGGCCTTTGGTGCGGAAGGCATTGTAGATACCCCGGGGAACCAAGGCTTGGCTAGAGCGCATGAATTACCTAGGATGTCTACTTGATTTTAAGAGTCGCCACCCACGTTTTAGAGGAACGCGAGAAAACCTAAGAAAATAGCCTTTTTTATTGATCACGAAACCAAAGATTCTTGAGATAAGGGGTTCGGGGGTTAGGTGACGGAGTGGGAAGTACTTAAACACCCACTCCGCCCCGCTTACGCGGGTCTTCCTACTTTTGGTGTTCTTATATTTACATGTCCTTCAATTGATAAAATATGCTAACAACTACAAAGTAAATATAAGGGGAAAATGAAAGCTAAATGATTTTATTGATTGAGTGTCTAATGGTTACATGTTGAATATTTGCTAAACAATTACATTAAGAGGTGAAATGGAATTAAATTAATGTTGGAATGTTGGGATGTAACATTGGCCAAACTTCAATAGTGAAGTGGCCTTTTGGTTGTATCCCTTTTTATGGAGATTGCATACTAGTAGGACACAAATAAAATAAGAGAATAGAAAAGTGGTACCTTTAGAAAAGGGACTTTGAACTTGGACTTGAAAAGAGTTTTGTTGTGGAGAAATTGTTGTAAAACAATTTGTGTAGAGTCTTGTCACAAAGAACTCTTGTAGGGAGAATTTGTGTATAGAATTATGTATAGTGTGTGTGTAAGAAAAGCTTCAAGTCAAAGAAGAAGGTCCAAGAGAGGTAGAAGAGAGATGAAAAGAGATGAAAAAGAGGCCCCTTCTAATGGTGGATTGGAGGGGTTTTTATAGTTGAAAGGGGATGTTTTTGGTGCCAAAACCAAGTCACAAAGATCAGTTTCCCGGGAAAAATCATATAAATTGAGCAAGGGAGAGATTCTTGGACAGAATTCAGTAACTGACACACCCAGACGCGCACGCATCCCGTATAGTCGGTGGGAGGCGCGCGCTTTTGGTCCCAAAAGGTGGAGGCGCGCGACTTTGAAATGGCGATTTTGACAGAATGGACTAGAAAGTTAACTCTGTTATGCGGTTAGTCCAAAACTAACGAATTAGTTAGGAACTTAACCGAAGTAACAGAAATTAACAAAAACAAGTAAAGTAAAAATACTATGTATGCAATCGGGGTGAGAGGTCCAAGGCGGGGTGTCTACAGAGCCCCTCGGTGACGTGGATTGCGAAGCAAAATGCGTCGACGAAAGAAAGACAACCGCCGAGGACATCGACAAGAGAAAAGAAAGACTCATTAAAACATGAATTTGAAATTTGCGAAGGATAGGGGTGCACTCCCTGTGTGAGCGACTTTATTGACATGGAAAGGATATGGCGGGATCCGTTTTTCTGAAGCGGGATCCGTTTGCTGATGCGGGATCCGTTTGCTGAAGCAAGATCCGTTTGCTGAATGCGGGATCCGTTTGCTGAAGCGGGATCCGTTTGCTGAAGGCGGGATCCGTTTTCTGATGCGGGATCCGTTTGCTGATGTGGGATCCGTTTACTGATGGTAGGATCCATTTGCTGGTGCGGGATCCGTTTGCTGGTGCGGGATCCGTTTGCTGATTGCGGGATCCGTTTGCTGAAGCGGGATCCGTTTGCTGGAGGCGGGATCCGTTTGCTAAGGCGAGATCCGTTTGCTGATGCGGGATCCATTTGCTAAGGCGGGATCCGTTTGCTGATGCGGTACCCGTTTGCTGATGCGGGATCCGTTTGCTGATGGCGGGATCCGAGGCTCTATCTACCTATATGTGATATTGTTGTGTTGCTTGATGGAGAGGTGGTGATTTTGCGGCTCACTATGGACCGAGTTGTTGTCATTGAACTATAATTGTTTGACTCTGTGGGATGCATGCGTAGTTGACGGCGGATCACTTTCTGCTGGGGATGAAGTGCCTTGAGTTGTAGATGCTATTGACCTTGTGGTGGTACCTGTTAAGTGTGTGCTTTGCAGGTATATGTGCTTGTGACATGTATGGGATGTGAAATGGCAGTTATGAGGGAAATTGTGCTTGGGGTGTAATGTGATTTGAAAGCAGTTTGTATGAGAGAGAAGTAAAGTGATTCTGTGTGTGAAGTGATTTTTGAAAGCGGAGATTGCTTGAGAACAATGATGTTCATACCTTCACTTACCATTGCCGCTTGATTGGGGATGGATTGCTGAAGAATGTTGATGCTTTTGATGAAGAATGTCCATGCTTTGGATGGAGAATGATGATGTTGATGATGATGAATTGTTTTTGCCTTTGATGGAGTGTTGGCGAGATGGTATTCTGGATGATGGGTTGGTCGTGCCAAAAGGCTGCCTACGTATGCCTTGAAGAGAATCAGACCAGCGTAGTTCAAGGATGATGGAGAATGCTGGAGGAGAATGCTAGGAGCAAAGCAAAAAGGAAACACATAATTTTGCGCAAGAAAAGAAAAAAAAGAAAATAAAATCTTTTTTTTTTAAATTAGAAAGAAAATAATATGCACGCACACACGTGAGAAAAAAGATTCTTTTTTTAGTTCGTGGGTGAACCATTTTAACCATTGTGTGTTTGTAAAGCCAACCCAAGATCAAGTCATGTTCAATCGAAGTCCGGATTGCCTCGCTTGAATGTTGTCGCCGCGGTGTTCAACGAAGATTGATGTCTAGCCCCAAGAGATTTGTCGTTTATGGGGCTTCAAAAGACTTTTGATGCCGAGATAAGGGGTTGTTGATTGAAAATCCCCTAGAATGCCCTTGATGCCAATCTTGCATAGCCCTATGATAAATCGCCTTTTGATGTTGACGAGAGCAAGCCCCAAGAGAAGATTATTAATACCAAGCTTCGGGAGATCGCTAAGCCCCAAATGTCATGTGGGCTTCGAGATGGCGGGATGTGAAGACCTTTCAATGTGAAGCCCAAAATTGGCTTAGCTTTGTATTGAGAGCAGATGCCACATCGGGTAGGACTCTTGAAGGCGATCTCCTTCTTGCTTGGAGATGGATGGCCCTTTTTGTGGTTGATACCCGAATGGCTGAAGGTCCATGTTGAAAATGTAGTACGGTCTTCAGGAGACGTCTCGTGGGAGATGGTGATGTTGTTGCAGATGATAAGGTCTTGGTGTGATAAAGTCTCGAACGGTATGTTTGCTCGAGTCTTCTTGAGTTGAACCGACGGCGGATCTTCGGATGCAGCCTGTGCTTTTGATATTGGAGAAGGGGGTGCAGTACTTGCAGAAACATTGGGATTGGCCGTAACTCTGCTTATAGAGTTAACATATTCGTATTGCCCGCTATAACTCAGCCGGGTGAGTCTAGCATATTGAATCTTTTTCCTTTTCTCTAAGACTTCCTTCAGAATCTCGCTGTGAGTTCTAACAAGAATCATCAAATTCATTCATATCATCGGAGCCGTTATTTAAAACCCAGAGGCCTTTTGACTGGAAGTGTTAAGGGACCATTGAAGTTTGATCCCTTTCATGGAGCCATAAGACTACTCCCAAATTGCATTGCTCGGGTACCACTGCCCAAAAGCTTGTTAATTGCGAAGCCCCAATATTGCCCTTTGCTTGAATTACTGTAAATCCGTGGCCCAAAAGATTTGTAGATTGTGAAGCCCCTTGAGACCTTCCGCTATGAAGCTTCAAATGTTGCTGGGGACATTGAAGTGAATTGCTTCTTACCGAGGGAGCCTTTAAGACTTGACCGTAGCCCCTAGAGTGCCATCATTGATTGCGAGAAAGGTCCATCCTTGATTGGGGGCACGGGCACACATGACAAGTGTGATTTTTAATATCCCTTTTGAGAGACTTTGCGGATAGTCTCACACATCTTTCCCAAGCATAGCCCCTAGGGCTTATTGATTGTCAAATGAGGCAAAAGAAGCCCTTGTTCTTGAGTCACATAGCCCCTGGGGCGTCATCATTTTTTGAGCAAAGCAAGAGTGACTCATCCTCGTGCGAGGGAACAAACATGAGAGGACATGGCAAGAGCTACTCCATTTATCAGGAGCCTTTCGACGTACTTTAGAAGCACATACTTGAAGAAGCATTGAAAACTGAGACACATGTTGTTGCTATTTGCTGCCCAAGCCAATTGACTAGCTAGGGATTATTTTTGAAACCTCGTGCCCTTTTATGATGGGCTCGTTCTCGGATAGGTCTTGGTTACCACGGGCCTCTTTTCATGAACCCAAAAAATGCACACTGCTGGAGAATGATGCCGATAACCCAAGACAACCTTTGATGGTGCCATATCTTGTTGAGCCTTTTGCAATCCCAAAGATGACTCGGTGGGGAATTGATTTGTTGAGGAGATCCAATGTAGAGCTTGTGCAGTTGTCTTCCTTAGAGGCCGGAGATCTCCATTTCTCTTTCCCTTCTCTCTCTCACTCTCTCATTTTTTTTTATGACGCACCCTGTTTTTTGCCTAGACCGCCCTTTCGGATTTTCAATCTAGCGGGCATCTCTTTTGCATCTTCTTTTTTTTTGTTGACTCGATTAATGAGGAAGTGTGCATTGACTCTGGCTGAGGAGATAAGACATGTGATTTTACGGTGAAGACCTTTTGTCACTAAAGATGAGTGACATTGACTCGACTAGGGAAGTAGCCCCTAGTATTGACTTTGTATATATTTGTTGAATGACTCACTAAGGCAAGTAAGTCATTAAGAGAGAAGAGAAGGAAAGCCCCAATTTAATTGCAAGAAATTGGGAGTATGCAAAAAGAATAGAAGCCCTAGACTCGACAAGGAACGGAAAGTGATTCCAAATCTAGGAAAGTTGTTCAATCTTGAGGTGATTAATTCATTGGCAAATGAATCGTACAAAGATGTCTTGACAAGTTCGAGATGAAGGCCAATCACCATAACGTGCTAGGGCTAAACATATCTTCTTTCTTGCATGAGACCGGACCCGAAGGTTGCCTACGTTCCTCCAGTGAAGAGGCTCAGGTCACCGTAGTTCTTGTGGATTCTCCATTCGCCGTGATGAATTGTTGCTTCGTCGTGGTTGTTGTCGATGTTACTTCGTCCTTCGTTTGGTGGAATGATGTTGTTGTTGTGAACTTCTTTGAATGAAGGGGGATTTTTTTTTTTTTTCTGCTCTAACTTTTGCCTAGGTTGATTTGAGGATTTCAACCTAGCGAGCCTTTTTTTTTTATATATCCCCTTTTGAAAACTTTGGTTCATGATCATTGCTCCACCTTTCTTTGTCTTGATTTCGTCGTTGTTGATGTCTTCGTTGTTGATGCCGTCGTTGATGTTTAACCACTAGGCGTTCAAGCGATGGCCTTCATTCCAAAACTTTTTTAGACACCTTTTCATCATTTTGCTAAGAATTAAATTGAACAACTTGGAGGAGTGTATGAGGACAAGAACGACTTTTATTTGATGATTGACTCAAAATTTAACATTGGACGAGAGAAAACATTAATGCACACATTAGAGGACTTTTGACTCTCTTTTTTTTTTTTATCCTATTTCTAGGTAGAGAAAGAGAAACGGAGATTGTTGTCGTCGTCCTCATTGTTGTTGTAGTCTTTATTGTCATTGCATTCGTCCATGTCGTTGCTCGGATTGCTCGGGAACCCTTCGTCGTCGAGGCTTGTCTCATAGGAGGACTCAGCCACTTCTCGGAGCAAATTGTCAATTCTAACCCCCGCATCATACATGCTTAAAAAATCAGAGTGAAAAGCCCTACTAAGATGAGTACGGTAGTCCATCTTCAAAAACTTCAAGAAGATGTTCATTTGTTCCTTCTTGGAAGGCCTATCAACCATCTCGGCTAGCTTGTCATTCCAACGGCGATAGAAGTCCACAAATGATTCATCACCCATTTGCACGGTGCTCTCCAATTCCTTCTTGGTGGGGCGGAATATGGAGTTGCCTTGATATTGTGACTTGAAGGCAAGCATAGCGACATCCCAATTGAGGCGGGTGGAAACTGGAAGACCCATATACCAATCTTTTGCGACCTCCTCGAGAGTAAGCGGGAAGCATTGTGCCATTATTTGAGGAGACACTTTCTTTGGTAGCATGGCCCAAATGTAGGAGTCGACATGAGCGTCGGGGCAAGAGTTGCCGTTGAACTTGCCAATATCGGGCATCTTGAATTTTTCGGGAAGAGCCTCCATTGTGTTCATGAGGAGAGAAGCTTGATGAAGATCGGTGCTTGGGCCCTTGTGCAAATTTAGCCCACTAAGCCTTTGGTCAATGTAGGACATGAGAGTGTTGACCAAACCGGTATCAATGCTTTGGACCTTTCTTTCATTCGTGAGCCCTTTCAATTGGTTATTGAGTTGAGTAACTTCTTTCTTGTGGGCCGTTTTCACATGCTCGTAACGGGCTCGCCATAAATCATCCTTGCGGCGGACATTCTCGGCTAGTGTATCAACTTGCCCTTTCAATGCTTCCACCATGCGGAATAACCCTTTGTTGGACACGGGAATGCCGTTGTCGTTGCCGTTTGAAGCCATTGGACCTATGGAGAGAACACGGTTGATCTTAGGATGGCCCCACAAACACCTTTTGAGTAAAATGATTTCACCCACAAACAAGAAAAGACTCAACCACATAAGAAAATGACTCTTTTTTATTTATTTATTTACAAAGTCGGAAGGACATAGTCCTTTTTGGGGTTTCTAGAAAAATAGTGGAATCGTCACACTAGTATATAGACCTTCTCGCGGTCACATAAATTCATCGGATTCCACCACGCTTGTGATACCTACATGTGACGGGATTAAACTAAATTAATGTCATAAAGCATACATGCGGGGACAGATTTTTTATTTTCGTCCAAAATAACCACTTTGGGGACGGATTTTTATTGCGTCCGTTGCAACAAATTGGCATGTATGATTTGAAGACATTAGTTTAGGGAAATCTCGGCACACGAAAACCAACTTAGTCACGGAGTGTTAGACTCTAGACTAGAATTGTGTGGTTTTTGCTCGGCTTAAATATGAGGATTAAAGTTCAACCCCGGCATGTAGTCGTGAACTACGCCACGGGCTGAGGTTTACCGCTTCGAAAGAGTCAAGGTCGGGTGGAGCTTGAAACTTCCTAGGACGGGCCTCGACGGGTTTGGAGTTGGACTTGTGCGACTCGATAGTGAGCAGTTGATAAGAATTGTGCGCGTAGTGTGAGGTCTAACAAGTGACAAAATATTTTTTTTTCAAAGGAAATAAAAAAAACAAATAAGCACGTAATTTACAACTTTCGAATCACCCGTGTGACCGATAAAAATGAATAAACAAAAGTAAAAGGGGGTGTATGCAGGCCCGGTGCCCACACACTGTCAAAACTGCCCATTCTGTTCACTGTTCTGTTTACTGTTCTGTTCTGGAAAATGGCCCAGAAGCGCGTGACTCAGGGCAGTTATGTGGGAAGTGCGCGCATTGCGCCATGAATGTGGGAGGCGCGTGCATCTAGGGTACCTGTCAGAATGTCAGAAGAAACCGCGGACTCAGGGGATTGCCCTGGTCCCAAATTATGTAACTTTCCCCTGCAGAAACTTGTTAGCATAGAAATATGAAATTTGAAGGACAAGATGGAAGGTGGGCGATTCTGGTAATAAGGGTCGGACGCGCGCGCTCTAGGCCAAGAAGGCCGGAGGCGCGCGCTTCCTACCCTTTTTACCAGAATGCCCAGAAATCAGATATAAGAACACCAAAAGCAGAAAATGCAAGTTTAACCCTCTATGTCCCCAGCAGAGTCGCCACTGTAGATACCCCAGGGAACCACGGCTTGGCTAGAGCGCGTGAATTACCTAGGATGTCTACTTGATTTTAAGAGTCACCACCCATGTTTTAGAGGAACGCGAGAAAACCTAAGAAAATAACCTTTTTTTTATTGATCACGAAACCAAAGATTCTTAAGATGAGGGGTTCGGGGGTTAGGTGACGGAGTGGGAAGTACTTAAACACCCACTCCGCCCCGCTTACGCGGGTCTTCCTACTTTTGGTGTTCTTATATTTACATGTCCTTCAATTGATAAAATATGCTAACAACTACAAAGTAAAGATAAGGGGAAAATGAAAGCAAAATGATTTTATTGATTGAGTGTCTAATGGTTACATGTTGAATATTTGCTAAACAATTACATTAAGAGGTGAAATGGAATTAAATTAATGTTGGAATGTTGGCATGTAACCTTGGCCAAACTTCAATAGTGAAGTGGCCTTTTGGTTGTATCCCTTTTTATGGAGATTGCATACTAGTAGGACACAAATAAAATAAGAGAATAGAAAAGTGGTACCTTTAGAAAAGGGACTTTGAACTTGGACTTGAAAAGAGTTTTGTTGTGGAGAAATTGTTGTAAAACAATTTGTGTAGAGTCTTGTCACGAAAAACTCTTGTAGGGAGAATTTGTGTATAGAATTGTGTATAGTGTGTGTGTAAGAAAAGTTTCAAGTCTAAGAAGAAGGTCCAAGAGAGGTAGAAGAGAGATGAAAAGAGATCAAAAAGAGATGAAAAAGAGGCCCCTTCTAATGGTGGATTGGAGGGGTTTTTATAGTTGAAAGGGGATATTTTTGGTACCAAAACCGAGTCACAAAGATCAGTTTTCCCGGGCAAAATCATATAAAATGAGCAAGGGAGAGATTCTTGGACAGAAATCAGTAACTGACACACCCAGACGCGCGCGCATCCCGTATAGTCGGCGGGAGGCGCGCGCTTCTGGTCCCAAAAGGCGGAGGCGCGCGACTTTGAATGGCGATTTTGACAGAATGGACTAGAAAGTTAACTCTGTTATGCAGTTTAGTCCAAAACTGACGGAATCAGTTAGGAACTTAATCGAAGTAACAGAAATTAACAAAAACAAGTAAAGTAAAAATACTATGTATGCAATCGGGGTGAGAGGTCCAAGGCGGGGTGTCTACAGGCGCACGCGTCTGACCTCGAGGGGCGGAGGCGCGCGACTCTGAAAAGGCAATTTTGAGAGAATGGACTGGAAAGTTAGAACTGTTATTCAGTTTAGTCCCTGGACTTAACAGAGCCAGTCAGGAACTTAAAAGAGGTAACAGAAACTAACGAAAACACTTAAAACAAGTAGCAACACAAAATCAAATGTGCAATCGGGGTGAGCGGTCCAAGGCGGTGTGTCTACACCATTGAAAAAAAAATCAAAAAAAAACATTTAGGGATAAAGTTATGTTAAAAACAGACACTCATTTTGGGATAAAAATTTCTTGAAAATGGACACTCATTTAGAAACAGAGGGAGTAATAGAATTTGAAAGTATGTAGGATTATGTTGTCAAATGAAAGTACATTATCCTTTTTGTAACCAAGGGCGTGGTAAATGGCATATAGTGGTAATTTGTCCACATCTCCTTACAATCGTCTTTTCATCTCTGCCGTCAATAGCTCATAGACAAAATGTCGTGCCCCGCACCCTTGGTCCTAATTGGCCCCACGCTCGGGACACGCACGGAATACGTCATAAAACATTTTAGGAAAATTTTTCGAAATGTACTTTCATAAAAGTTTCATATAACCAAAACACATTTACTTAAAACTTGACTTCATTCCACACAAACAAACTTTCACAATCAAAAGTACTTAGCCATAAGGCTTACACACTTTACTTACAAATTTACAACTCATCAACATGTTCCAAAAATAAGTGATACAAAGATGAAGTCACGGGTACACTACCCAAAAGGTTATACATTTACATAATGTAGCCTTTACATAACACATAACCCAAAATGTCTTACCCAAAATCACTTCCTCGACGTCCTCCCTTGTGCAGTGACCTATCCCCTGGGCTCTCCTTTATCTAAAACAGTAAACAAATAAGGGTGAGAATGAATCTCAGTAAGCTACTAAAATGCAACTACGTTACATGCTGAAATGATACTCGAAATTGAACAATGTCAATGAACATTCACATAGCACATAACATGAGAGGCTCCTTATCGCCAACTGTCCCATACCGGTTGGAAATAACAACCAACTCATCATACCACACATAAGGCGGAAATAAACACTCATACATGGATACTGAGCCAAGGTTCTTGAATCAAACATATAACCATCTGAGAGGTATCAACTGAGCAGCACCAAAGGGCTGAAACCGGTTCATGAACCAAACAACAACAACAAGAACAACAAGAGGGGGAAAATGACACATAGTCATAACCCAAACGGTGACTAAACTCACTCAAGGTAGAGCTAGCCCAAACCCAATCCGTGGCCCAAGGAAGGGGGTTAAAAATGGAAAACCAATGGTAGAAGTCTTACAATGGACTTGGCTCGTGTGCCATTATAATCCCTACCACTGCCCGACTTTACAACAAATACCAGCTGGACTTCAAAACGAGCATAGTAATGAATACTTGCTTAAACAACAACCGGGGGAAATGATTCCAAAGTAGGGAATCAAGCCAAACATGTAACGACCCCAAAACCCGTCCTTATTTATTTTATATTTTTGGGAATTTTAATTTGACATTATGTGTGCATTTTATGTGTTGCATCATATTTTATGATTTGCACATCTTACTTGATTATTTGTGCTATTTATTTAGTTAGTAGTAATAATGGTTAATGGAGTTAAATGATTAAGTTGAAACTTTAGGGTTCTTTGTGAAAATGTAATTTTAGGGGCTTAAGTGTTAAAAATGAAACTTGGGTGACCAAAACATAATTTTGGGTAAAAATCTTCTAATAACATGCTTTTTCTTCCACTCTCTCTGTGCTCATGCTTTTCACCCAGAACATTCCTCGTTTCATTCTTAGGGTTAGGAGAAAAAGGTAAGTTCAACCTATTTCGATTTAATTCTTTTTATTTACTTATCCGTTTTAAAAACTAATTATATAAAAATGATCAGGGCGTTGAGTAGGTCATTTCTACCCGATCAAATATTATTTCTGCGATACTTTTTCTGGAAATAGGTAAGTTACTAATTCCCCTTAAATAGTAAAATGGTCATATATTTGCTATATGTGTGATATGTGGTGAAATTATTGTGAAAAGAATTTATTTGTGATACTTTTTTATTTAATACAAATGGAGTATAATTATACTGGGTAAGTGACTTGGTTTTTATGCAAGGACGTATATGGAGTATGTTTATATACCTGAGAATGTTAGTATAAATGTTTGAAAGTATACTCCTACTCGTGGGACGGTAAAATATTAACTTGAGTTAAATGTTAAATAAGTATATTATAAAAATTATACTATTATTCGTGGGATGGGGAAATGAATGAAAGTATCCCTAAATGAGTATGTTAGTATATTAGAAAAATTATACTTATACTTTTGGGACGGTAAAATATTTAAATGGAATAAAAGAAAATTATTCTATTATTTGTGGGACGGTAAAAGGAATGAAATAAACTTGAAAGTAATGTTTTGGGATGGTTGTTGCACTCCTGATAATAGTATAAGTGTTAGTAAGTTATACTCCTACTCGTGGGACGGATGAATTTGGCTTGCAGGAGAAATTTGGGAATTTTGAGTCTGGTTTGGGCGACCGTCCATAATAGCTGAAAAAGGGAGTTGTTCCAATTCAAGTGATTTAAATTTCAATCTTGGTTTAGGTCTTAGATGATATCCTAGAGTACCTAGAGGGTTGTTTTGGAACACCCTAGTGTTTGAAATGGGTTCCTTTGTGAACATAATAGTTGTGGAATTTGACTAAATGTTAATTGGATTTGGTTGAACGTCTTTTGATGTGGTTTGGATTGGTTCATCTTTGTGATATGTTTGTCTTGGTTCCCTACTTTGGAATCATTGTCCTTGGCTGTTGTTTAAGCAAGTATTCATTACTATGCTAGTGTTAAAGTCCAGCTGGTCTTGTGTTGTGGAGTCGGGCAGTGGTAGGGATTATAATGGCACACGAGCCAAGTTCATTGTAAGGCTTCTACCATTGGTTTCCCATTTTTAACCCCCAGTCCAGATTGGCCTTGGATGGGATGAACTAGCTCCCTCGAGTGAGCATTTGGTTTATGACTCTGTGTCATATTTCCATCTCTGGTTACTTTGGTTCTATTGCTTATGGTTTGGTTTTCGGGATCCCGACTTCAGCTATTTATGCTGCTCAGATGGTTTTCTCAGATGGTTATATGTTTGATTCGAGAACCTTGGCTCAGTATCCATGTATAAGTGTATAATTTAGCCTTATGTGCTGCTTGATGAGTTGGTCGTTATTTCCAACCGGTATGGGACGGTTGGCGATAGGGAGCCTCTCATGTTATGTGCTATATGCTATATGATTATTTGTTGATATAGTTTGTTTATGATTATCATATCAGCATGTAACGTAGTTGCATTTTAGTAGCTTACTGAGATTCATTCTCACCCCTTATTTGTTTACTGTTTTAGATAAAGGCGAGTCCAGGGAATAGGATAATATCACGGGAGGACGTCGTGGTGGTAAGAGTTTGGGATATGAGTTTTGTCAAGGTTACATTACATAGATGTATAACCTTTTGGGTAGAGTTCCCTTGACTTCATCATCTTGTAACACCTATATTTTGGATAATGTCGGTGTATGTACATTTGTATAAAAGTTTGTAAGCCTTCGGGCTAAATACTTTTGTTTGTGAAAGTGGTTTGAAAAGTTTGTTTGAAAGTTAGTGGAAGTCTTTGAACTTCAAGTGTGGATTTTGTTAAACTTTATGAAAGTATATTTCGAAAAATTTTCTAAAAGTGTTTTATAACGTCTTCCAATCGTGTCCCGAGCGTGGGGCCAAGTAGGACCACGGGTTAGGGGCGCGACAGTTGGTATCAGAGCTAGGTTGTAGATGGTCTAGAATTACTAAGTGACCTAGGAGGGTAGTTGGGTAGAGAGTGAGTAACATTGAGTATTTTATGCAGGTAATCACTGAAGATGGTTGGAACAGAGGGTGATCAGTTGGGGCCTTTAGGGCTAGGTAATGCTAGAGAAGAGGTTCGAACAATGTTCCAAGGTATGCTTAAAATTGTAATGAATACAATTGACGATATAGTTGAGCATAAAAGCAAGGTTGAAGCCTCAGATGTGACAAAACGAGGAGGACAGCTAAAACCACAACCCCAGCGTGGTGATAGTAAAGAATAGAAGAACTCAAGGCAAACGAGTATGTAGCTATTGTCGGAAGGAAGGGCATTTAGAAGAAAGATGTTGGAAGAAGCAAGGCAAATGTATGAGATGTGGTCAGTTGGGTCACTTTCAGAGGAATTGCTCTAGATTTAAGAATCAGTTATCGGGAAGTGTAATTGGGTCTTCTCAGGGCCAGAAGAGGGATTCTTCAGGGAAGCTTAAGGTACAAGGTAGTGTTTCTGCCATTAATCAACAACAGATTTCAGATCCTTCTAATGTGATTGGAGGTATAATTTCTATGTCTAGTTTGAGGGTACATACACTTATAGACCCTGGATCTTCGCATTCTTATGTGTCTATGCATTTTGCTTCTCGATTTCATGTGTCTCCTGAGTCTCTACCTTAGGTGTTAGAGGTGTCTATCCTAAGGGGGAGTGTTTGGTGATTGATAGAGTGTTGCGCACTTGTGATGTGCAAATTTGTGAGCATGTTTTACTTGCTGGTTTAGTTATTTTTCCATAGCAAGATTTTGTTATTATTGTGGTGGAATTTTATATGCTAGTGTTATTTAATTAAGCATGGTAGCTATATGTGTTTAGCATTCATGTTATTTATGCATTAAAGACTGAAAATTGTTATCACAAGGTTATGCCTGGTATTTGGTTTATGGGGTTGGCAACAGAGTGTCTATAGCTAAACTAGAGAATGTACTCTTCCTTTGTGGGATCTCAGATATGTTTTCTATTGAGTAGTACATGATTGATGAAAACCTTGGGTTATCTTGAGTTGTTCGGTATAATGCTATAGTGTTGATATCTAGTGCAATATATCCATAACATTGGTTGAGTTAAAGGAGTAAAAGATTCAACTTGAGATATTTCTTGACAAGGGATTCATTACGTTTAGTATATCTACATGGGATGTATCAGTATTTTTTATTATGAAAAGGTATGGTATTTTGTGATGGAATATTGAATACTAAGAGCTCAACCAGATGACTATAACGAATCATCACTTGTTATTTTATATGGGGAATTGTGGTTTATTCAGTGGTATTATTGGATATGCTGAGTTGTATCTGTAGCCGTAATTGGATTGCTTTGTGAGAGGCAACAGTTGTGAAATCAAGGCATTATGTCTTCTTGTTAGAGGATATATTATTTTGAGGAAGTTTCAATTCAGGCATGGTTATTGATTCTTTAAATATGGAAGCAACAGTAATTGGAAAAATCCTACTTCAGTAGCAGAGGTATGTAACTTGTTGAGATTGGCATATGGTTAGAGATTCATTGATGGATTTCTAAGGTAGCTACGCCGTTAACTATATGACACAGGAAGATACACTTTCTCGATGGATTGGTAAGAGTGAAACGAGTTTTTAATTGTTGAAACGAGAGTTGATGACAACTTCAGTATTGATATTGCTTAATGGATTTGACTAGTATTACAGTTATCTAGAGGATATGATCAGTGTTACTATTTTCTTGTGGATATGTCGAGTTTTACAATTATAGTGGATCTGATAAATTTATTATTCATGGTGATGCCTTAAAGAATGATTAAGATGTTCATCGCTTCAGAATTGTATGGTAACAATGTGTGCTTTGAGAAGATTTATTCCTTATGAACAAAATTATCCTACCTATAACTTGAGATTTATTGCGATTATATATCCATGGCATTAGTGAATGACCTTTATAAAGCCATATTGAAGTGTTTACCAACCATGAGAGTTAAAGTATTGGTTTTTTCAAAGATATTTATACATGAGATAATGCAGGTAGAGTACCATGTTATATCATCCGGGAAAGGTAATGTGTTAGAGGATACATTGACTTATAGTTCATGTTTGATAAAACTAAATAGGGAATGTTAGAGGAATTAACATTTTGGAGTTTTTGTGAGTTGAGACATGGTGTGATTTTGCGATTGTGGAAGCTTTAAGTTTCTACTCTATTGAATGATTTCAACTATAGAAAATTACTAGTGGAATGAATGATGATAGACAACATGATTTTGTTCGTTGCTAGTGATAGAACTTTAACTTTTGTAGCAGAGTATGTAGTCGACACTTAGTGGAACCAACATGCATAACAGAATTCAACTACAGGTACTTGAAGAGATACACAAGACCAATTTAATTATGAATCCAAGTAAATGTAGAGTATTGAGATAATTTGAAGAGTTACATTTGATTTGTTTGACACGCGAAATTCTATGCATTCAACTAAGTCCTTGAGCTGCGAATAATCTGGAAGTAAAATATCAGCGATCAGTTGGTTTGTGACAAGCCTTTGAGATTTTTGAGTGGAAATGAATCTATTGCGAAAGGTTTCATTGAAGGAGTTACCCTGAATAGTTGAGAACAATGATGTTGATTGATAGCGGATTGGTTACCAAGTTTCCTCACCTTATCTATTTTGAGGGTATAAATGCTAATTCCAGTTGTTACTTATTTGTTCAGAAGATAGTTCGATTTCATGGGATGCCTACGAGCATGGTATTAAATATGGGTTCCTTATTTACATCTTGATTTTAGTAAGCAATTCAGAAGGCTTTGAATTCAGAATTGGGATTTAGTACATGTTTTCATCCTCAGACAGATGGCCAGTCATAAAGAACCATTCAGATTCTCGAGGACATGTGGAGAACTTGTTCAGTTGATTCTTAGAATTCGTGGGATATACCTTTACTTCTCGTGGAGTTTGCTTAATATATCAGTTCTTTTGAGATTTTGGAAATAAAGTATCCTTGGTTGTTTGAGGGTCGAGGTAAGTAAACTCTAAAAATTCGGGATGAAATTTCTTTAAGGGAGAGTGATTGTAACGACCCCAAAACCCGTCCCTATTTATTTTATATTTTTAGGAATTTTAATTTGACATTATGTGTGCATTTTATGTGTTACATCATATTTTATGATTTGCACATCTTACTTGATTATTTGTGCTATTTATTTAGTTAGTAGTTATAATGGTTAATGGAGTTAAATGATTAAGTTGAAACTTTAGGGTTCTTTGTGAAAATATAATTTTAGGGGCTTAAGTGTTAAAAATAAAACTTGGGTGACCAAAACATAATTTTGGGTAAAATCTTCTTATAACATGCTTTTTCTTCCACTCTCTCTGTGCTCATGCTTTTCACCCAGAACATTCCTCGTTTCATTCTTAGGGTTAGGAGAAAAAGGTAAGTTCAACCTATTTCGATTTAATTCTTTTTATTTATTTATCCGTTTTAAAAACTAATTATATAAAAATTATCAGGGCGTTGAGTAGGTCATTTCTACCCGATCAAATATTATTTCTGCGATACTTTTTCTGGAAATAGGTAAGTTACTAATTCTCCTTAAATAGTGAAATGGTCATATATTTGCTACATGTGTGATATGTGGTGAAATTATTGTGAAAAGAATTTATTTGTGATACTTTTTTATTTAGGACAAAGGGAGTATAATTATACTGGGTAAGTGACTTGGTTTTTATGCAAGGACGTATATGGAGTATGTTTATATACCTGAGAATGTTAGTATAAGTGTTTGAAAGTATACTCCTACTCGTGGGACGGTAAAATATTAACTTGAGTTAAATGTTAAATAAGTATATTATAAAAATTATACTATTATTCGTGGGACGGGGAAATGAATGAAAGTATCCCTAAATGAGTATATTAGTATATTAAAAAAATTATACTTATACTTTTGGGACGGTAAAATATTTAAATGGAATAAAGAAAATTATTCTATTATTTGTGGGACGGTAAAAGGAATGAAATAAACTTGAAAGTAATGTTTTGGGATGGTTGTTGCACTCCTGGTAATAGTATAAGTGTTAGTAAGTTATACTCCTACTCGTGGGACGGATGAATTTGGCTTGCAGGAGAAATTTGGGAATTTTGAGTCTGGTTTGGGCGACCGTCCATAATTGCTGAAAAAGGGAGTTGTTCCAATTCAAGTGATTTAAATTTCAATCTTGGTTTAGGTCTTAGGTGATATCCTAGAGTACCTAGAGGGTTGTTTTGGAACACCCTAGTGTTTGAAATGGGTTCCTTTGTGAACATAATAGTTGTGGAATTTGACTAAATGTTAATTGGATTTGGTTGAACGTCTTTTGATGTGGTTTGGATTGGTTCATCTTTGTGATATGTTTGTCTTGGTTCCCTACTTTGGAATCATTGTCCTTGGCTGTTGTTTAAGCAAGTATTCATTACTATGGTAGTGTTAAAGTCCAGCTGGTCTTGTGTTGTGGAGTCGGGCAGTGGTAGGGATTATAATGGCACACGAGCCAAGTTCATTGTAAGGCTTCTACCATTGGTTTCCCATTTTTAACCCCCAGTCCAGATTGGCCTTGGATGGGATGAACTAGCTCCCTCGAGTGAGCATTTGGTTTATGACTCTGTGTCATATTTCCATCTCTGGTTACTTTGGTTCTATTGCTTATGGTTTGGTTTTCGGGATCCCGACTTCAGCTATTTATGCTGCTCAGATGGTTTTCTCAGATGGTTATATGTTTTATTCGAGAACCTTGGCTCAGTATCCATGTATAAGTGTATAATTTAGCCTTATGTGCTGCTTGATGAGTTGGTCGTTATTTCCAACCGGTATGGGACGGTTGGCGATAGGGAGCCTCTCATGTTATGTGCTATATGCTATATGATTATTTGTTGATATAGTTTGTTTATGATTATCATATCAGCATGTAACGTAGTTGCATTTTAGTAGCTTACTGAGATTCATTCTCACCCCTTATTTGTTTACTGTTTTAGATAAAGGCGAGTCCAGGGAATAGGATAATATCACGGGAGGACGTCGTGGTGGTAAGAGTTTGGGATATGAGTTTTGTCAAGGTTACATTACATAGATGTATAACCTTTTGGGTAGAGTTCCCTTGACTTCATCATCTTGTAACACCTATATTTTGGATAATGTCGGTGTATGTACATTTGTATAAAAGTTTGTAAGCCTTCGGGCTAAATACTTTTGTTTGTGAAAGTGGTTTGAAAAGTTTGTTTGAAAGTTAGTGGAAGTCTTTGAACTTCAAGTGTGGATTTTGTTAAACTTTATGAAAGTATATTTCGAAAAATTTTCTAAAAGTGTTTTATAACGTCTTCCAATCGTGTCCCGAGCGTGGGGCCAAGTAGGACCACGGGTTAGGGGCGCGACAGTTGGTATCAGAGCTAGGTTGTAGATGGTCTAGAATTACTAAGTGACCTAGGAGGGTAGTTGGGTAGAGAGTGAGTAACATTGAGTATTTTATGCAGGTAATCACTGAAGATGGTTGGAACAGAGGGTGATCAGTTGGGGCCTTTAGGGCTAGGTAATGCTAGAGAAGAGGTTCGAACAATGTTCCAAGGTATGCTTAAAATTGTAATGAAACAATTGACGATATAGTTGAGCATAAAAGCAAGGTTGAAGCCTCAGATGTGACAAAACGAGGAGGACAGCTAAAACCACAACCCCAGCGTGGTGATAGTAAAGAATACCAAGGGACATCTTCGCAAGCTAAGGAATCTTTTCAAGGGCCACAGAATAGAAGAACTCAAGGCAAACGAGTATGTAGCTATTGTCGGAAGGAAGGGCATTTAGAAGAAAGATGTTGGAAGAAGCAAGGCAAATGTATGAGATGTGGTCAGTTGGGTCACTTTCAGAGGAATTGCTCTAGATTTAAGAATCAGTTATCGGGAAGTGTAATTGGGTCTTCTCAGGGCCAGAAGAGGGATTCTTCAGGGAAGCTTAAGGTACAAGGTAGTGTTTCTGCCATTAATCAACAACAGATTTCAGATCCTTCTAATGTGATTGGAGGTATAATTTCTATGTCTAGTTTGAGGGTACATACACTTATAGACCCTGGATCTTCGCATTCTTATGTGTCTATGCATTTTGCTTCTCGATTTCATGTGTCTCCTGAGTCTCTACCTTAGGTGTTAGAGGTGTCTATCCTAAGGGGGAGTGTTTGGTGATTGATAGAGTGTTGCGCACTTGTGATGTGCAAATTTGTGAGCATGTTTTACTTGCTGGTTTAGTTATTTTTCCATAGCAAGATTTTGTTATTATTGTGGTGGAATTTTATATGCTAGTGTTATTTAATTAAGCATGGTAGCTATATGTGTTTAGCATTCATGTTATTTATGCATTAAAGACTGAAAATTGTTATCACAAGGTTATGCCTGGTATTTGGTTTATGGGGTTGGCAACAGAGTGTCTATAGCTAAACTAGAGAATGTACTCTTCCTTTGTGGGATCTCAGATATGTTTTCTATTGAGTAGTACATGATTGATGAAAACCTTGGGTTATCTTGAGTTGTTCGGTATAATGCTATAGTGTTGATATCTAGTGCAATATATCCATAACATTGGTTGAGTTAAAGGAGTAAAAGATTCAACTTGAGATATTTCTTGACAAGGGATTCATTACGTTTAGTATATCTACATGGGATGTATCAGTATTTTTTATTATGAAAAGGTATGGTATTTTGTGATGGAATATTGAATACTAAGAGCTCAACCAGATGACTATAACGAATCATCACTTGTTATTTTATATGGGGAATTGTGGTTTATTCAGTGGTATTATTGGATATGCTGAGTTGTATCTGTAGCCGTAATTGGATTGCTTTGTGAGAGGCAACAGTTGTGAAATCAAGGCATTATGTCTTCTTGTTAGAGGATATATTATTTTGAGGAAGTTTCAATTCAGGCATGGTTATTGATTCTTTAAATATGGAAGCAACAGTAATTGGAAAAATCCTACTTCAGTAGCAGAGGTATGTAACTTGTTGAGATTGGCATATGGTTAGAGATTCATTGATGGATTTCTAAGGTAGCTACGCCGTTAACTATATGACACAGGAAGATACACTTTCTCGATGGATTGGTAAGAGTGAAACGAGTTTTTAATTGTTGAAACGAGAGTTGATGACAACTTCAGTATTGATATTGCTTAATGGATTTGACTAGTATTACAGTTATCTAGAGGATATGATCAGTGTTACTATTTTCTTGTGGATATGTCGAGTTTTACAATTATAGTGGATCTGATAAATTTATTATTCATGGTGATGCCTTAAAGAATGATTAAGATGTTCATCGCTTCAGAATTGTATGGTAACAATGTGTGCTTTGAGAAGATTTATTCCTTATGAACAAAATTATCCTACCTATAACTTGAGATTTATTGCGATTATATATCCATGGCATTAGTGAATGACCTTTATAAAGCCATATTGAAGTGTTTACCAACCATGAGAGTTAAAGTATTGGTTTTTTCAAAGATATTTATACATGAGATAATGCAGGTAGAGTACCATGTTATATCATCCGGGAAAGGTAATGTGTTAGAGGATACATTGACTTATAGTTCATGTTTGATAAAACTAAATAGGGAATGTTAGAGGAATTAACATTTTGGAGTTTTTGTGAGTTGAGACATGGTGTGATTTTGCGATTGTGGAAGCTTTAAGTTTCTACTCTATTGAATGATTTCAACTATAGAAAATTACTAGTGGAATGAATGATGATAGACAACATGATTTTGTTCGTTGCTAGTGATAGAACTTTAACTTTTGTAGCAGAGTATGTAGTCGACACTTAGTGGAACCAACATGCATAACAGAATTCAACTACAGGTACTTGAAGAGATACACAAGACCAATTTAATTATGAATCCAAGTAAATGTAGAGTATTGAGATAATTTGAAGAGTTACATTTGATTTGTTTGACACGCGAAATTCTATGCATTCAACTAAGTCCTTGAGCTGCGAATAATCTGGAAGTAAAATATCAGCGATCAGTTGGTTTGTGACAAGCCTTTGAGATTTTTGAGTGGAAATGAATCTATTGCGAAAGGTTTCATTGAAGGAGTTACCCTGAATAGTTGAGAACAATGATGTTGATTGATAGCGGATTGGTTACCAAGTTTCCTCACCTTATCTATTTTGAGGGTATAAATGCTAATTCCAGTTGTTACTTATTTGTTCAGAAGATAGTTCGATTTCATGGGATGCCTACGAGCATGGTATTAAATATGGGTTCCTTATTTACATCTTGATTTTAGTAAGCAATTCAGAAGGCTTTGAATTCAGAATTGGGATTTAGTACATGTTTTCATCCTCAGACAGATGGCCAGTCATAAAGAACCATTCAGATTCTCGAGGACATGTGGAGAACTTGTTCAGTTGATTCTTAGAATTCGTGGGATATACCTTTACTTCTCGTGGAGTTTGCTTAATATATCAGTTCTTTTGAGATTTTGGAAATAAAGTATCCTTGGTTGTTTGAGGGTCGAGGTAAGTAAACTCTAAAAATTCGGGATGAAATTTCTTTAAGGGAGAGTGATTGTAACGACCCCAAAACCCGTCCCTATTTATTTTATATTTTTAGGAATTTTAATTTGACATTATGTGTGCATTTTATGTGTTACATCATATTTTATGATTTGCACATCTTACTTGATTATTTGTGCTATTTATTTAGTTAGTAGTTATAATGGTTAATGGAGTTAAATGATTAAGTTGAAACTTTAGGGTTCTTTGTGAAAATATAATTTTAGGGGCTTAAGTGTTAAAAATAAAACTTGGGTGACCAAAACATAATTTTGGGTAAAATCTTCTTATAACATGCTTTTTCTTCCACTCTCTCTGTGCTCATGCTTTTCACCCAGAACATTCCTCGTTTCATTCTTAGGGTTAGGAGAAAAAGGTAAGTTCAACCTATTTCGATTTAATTCTTTTTATTTATTTATCCGTTTTAAAAACTAATTATATAAAAATTATCAGGGCGTTGAGTAGGTCATTTCTACCCGATCAAATATTATTTCTGCGATACTTTTTCTGGAAATAGGTAAGTTACTAATTCTCCTTAAATAGTGAAATGGTCATATATTTGCTACATGTGTGATATGTGGTGAAATTATTGTGAAAAGAATTTATTTGTGATACTTTTTTATTTAGGACAAAGGGAGTATAATTATACTGGGTAAGTGACTTGGTTTTATGCAAGGACGTATATGGAGTATGTTTATATACCTGAGAATGTTAGTATAAGTGTTTGAAAGTATACTCCTACTCGTGGGACGGTAAAATATTAACTTGAGTTAAATGTTAAATAAGTATATTATAAAAATTATACTATTATTCGTGGGACGGGGAAATGAATGAAAGTATCCCTAAATGAGTATATTAGTATATTAAAAAAATTATACTTATACTTTTGGGACGGTAAAATATTTAAATGGAATAAAAGAAAATTATTCTATTATTTGTGGGACGGTAAAAGGAATGAAATAAACTTGAAAGTAATGTTTTGGGATGGTTGTTGCACTCCTGGTAATAGTATAAGTGTTAGTAAGTTATACTCCTACTCGTGGGACGGATGAATTTGGCTTGCAGGAGAAATTTGGGAATTTTGAGTCTGGTTTGGGCGACCGTCCATAATTGCTGAAAAAGGGAGTTGTTCCAATTCAAGTGATTTAAATTTCAATCTTGGTTTAGGTCTTAGGTGATATCCTAGAGTACCTAGAGGGTTGTTGTGGAACACCCTAGTGTTTGAAATGGGTTCCTTTGTGAACATAAGAGTTATGGAATTTGACTAAATGTTAATTGGATTTGGTTGAACGTCATTTGATGTGGTTTGGATTGGTTCATCTTTGTGATGTGTTTGGCTTGGTTCCCTACTTTGGAATCATTGTCCTTGGCTGTTGTTTAAGCAAGTATTCATTACTATGCTAGTGTTAAAGTCCAGCTGGTCTTGTGTTGTGGAGTCGGGCAGTGGTAGGGATTATAATGGCACACGAGCCAAGTTAATTGTAAGGCTTCTACCATTGGTTTCCGATTTTTAACCCCCAGTCCAGATTGGCCTTGGATGGGATGAACTAGCTCCCTCGAGTGAGCATTTGGGTTATGACTCTGTGTTTGAAATGGGTTCCTTTATGAACATAAGATTTGTGGAATTTGACTAAATGTTATTTGGATTTGGTTGAACGTCTTTTGATGTGGTTTGGATTGGTTCTTCTTTGTGATGTATTTGGCTTGGTTCCCTACTTTGGAATCATTGTCCTTGGCTGTTGTTTAAGCAAGTATTCATTACTATGCTAGTGTTAAAGTCCAGCTGGTCTTGTGTTGTGGAGTCGGGCAGTGGTAGGGATTATAATGGCACACGAGCCAAGTTCATTGTAAGGCTTCTACCATTGGTTTCCCATTTTTAACCCCCAGTCCAGATTGGCCTTGGATGGGATAAACTAGCTCCCTCGAGTGAGCATTTGGGTTATGACTCTGTGTCATATTTCCATCTCTGGTTACTTTGGTTCTATTGGTTATGGTTTGGTTTTCGGGATCCCGGCTTCAGCTATTTATGCTGCTCAGATGGTTTTCTCAGATGGTTATATGTTTGATTCGAAAACCTTGGCTCAGTATCCATGTATGAGTGTATAATTTAGCCTTATGTGCTGCCTGATGAGTTGGTCGTTATTTCCAACCGGTATGGGACGGTTGGCGATAGGGAGCCTCTCATGTTATGTGCTATATGCTATATGATTATTTGTTGATATAGTTTGTTTATGATTATCATATCAGCATGTAACGTAGTTGCATTTTAGTAGCTTACTGAGATTCATTCTCACCCCTTATTTGTTTACTATTTTAGATAAAGGCGAGTCCAGGGAATAGGATAATTGCACGGGAGGACGTCGTGGTGGTAAGAGTTTGGGATATGAGTTTTGTCAAGGTTACATTACATAGATGTATAACCTTTTGGGTAGAGTTCCCTTGACTTCATCATCTTGTAACACCTATATTTTGGATAATGTCGGTGTATGTACATTTGTATAAAAGTTTGTAAGCCTTCGGGCTAAATACTTTCGTTTGTGAAAGTGGTTTGAAAAGTTTGTTTGAAAGTTAGTGGAAGTCTTTGAACTTCAAGTGTGGATTTTGTTAAACTTTATGAAAGTATATTTCGAAAAAATTTCTAAAAGTGTTTTATAACATCTTCCAATCGTGTCCCGAGCGTGGGGCCAAGTAGGACCACGGGTCAGGGGCGCGACAAAACACATCACAAAGATGAACCAATCCAACACACATCAAAAGATGTTCAACAATACCCCATGTAACACTTATTCACATTCCATAACACATTTGTTCACAAGGGAACCAATTTCAAACACTAGGGTGTTCCACAACAACCCTCTAGGTACTCTAGGATATCACCTAAGACCTAGACCAAGCTTGAACTTTAAATCACTTGAAATTGAACAACTCCATTTTTCAGCAACCCTGGGCGGTCGCCCAGACCAGCCTGTGCGGCCGCCCAAAACACTCTGCCCCAAGACAAAAACCTTCCAGATAAGTGTGCGGCCGCACGCCCTATTTGGGCGGCCGCCCAACACATCCGCCAGGCCGAAAACTTGCTAATTTTGCTCCCTTCGATTCACCGTCCCAAAAGTACGAACCAACATCTATCTTAACAAACATAATTCAACCAAACTGAGTTATACAACACAAATCTGACTTCTTTACACAACCAACATCAACTTTCCAAATACTCCCTTTGTCCCAAAATTACAAGTATCACAAATATTATCCAAATCACAAAATTAACAAGTACAAGTATGAAGTATAACATATATGACCATTTTAATATTTAAAGGGGAATTAGTAACTTACCTAGTTCGGGAAAAAGTATCGCTGAAATAAGTTTTGTTCAGGTAGAAATGACTTATTCAACGCCCTGATCATTTTTATATAATTAGTTTTTAAAACGGATAAGTAAATAAAAAGAATTAAATCGAAATAGGTTGAACTTACCTTTTTCTCCTAACCCTAAGAAGAACGAGAGAAAAGTTGCAGAGTATATACACATATAAAGAGGGAGAAAGAAGATAGTTATAAGGAGATTTTTTTACCCAAAATTATCTTTTGGTCACCCAAGTTCCATTTTTAACACTTAAGCCCCTAAAGTTATAATTTCAACAAGGACCCTAAAGTTTCAACTTAATCAATTAACTCCCTTAATTATTATTATTACTAACTAAGTAAATAACACAAATAATCAAGTAAGATGTACAAATCCTAAAATATGATGCAACACATAAAATGCACACATAATGTCAAATTAAAATTCCCAAAAATATAAAATAAATAGGGACAGGTTTTTGGGGTCGTTACACAAAACCACCGTCCTCTCCTTCCTCCTACTCGACCTCTTCTCTTTGGCCTCAATTTCTTATTCCTTGCAACGGTATCTCACCCGCCTCCGATTTCTAGCCCTCCGCTAAAGTGGGCTATTCAGTGTGTGATTGAGGAGAAAATTGGTAGTGGCGGTGGGAAGTATAAAAGGGGAAATTGTTTGATTTACCAAAATTGAATCCGACCATTTCAGAACAGTTATGATTCTTGACTTTGGGCAAATCTTATTTGGATATTCAATTGGGTTGAGGTTTTACGGTCGATAAGTTTGGGGAGACGATGTTGGGTTTCAAAATTGGTGTTCTGTTGTGTTAGGAAATAGGTTTCAAATGTTAGAACTTTTGTAGTTGATTTCATTGGTTTGTAGTTTTAAGGAATTTCATGGCAGACATTAAGAATGAAGATGGTGGACGTTTTGTTCTTAAGAAAAAAAACATAGTTACAGTTTCTATTTTTTTCCCCCTTCTAAATCTTACAAGCATACATTTGTTAAAACCCCAACTCAAGTTAGTCAAATGGGGTCAAGTGACTAGATTTCATTAATTTTATAGCAGAATGATGGATGGAGTGAGCACATTAGAAAAACTGAAAAAGTTCAGTGAGAAAATTTGAAAAAATTATAGTTTAGTGAGAACATATAAAATTGACTTATAGTTCAGTGACCAAAATATGCTTTTTGTCATTCAATTAATGTCTACTATCTTAGTTATATCTTAGGCTCCGTTTGTTTCGTCGTAAAATGTTTTACGAAAAATGTTTTACATGTTTTCCGGTGTTTGGTAACCAAATGTAAAAAGAAATCAATGTAAATATTTTATGGTCAACTGAAATAAGCTAGGTTTTTCGTAAAATGATTTACAGGTAACCTCCGTAAGTCATTTTCCGAAAAATGTTAACTCTATTACTCACACACCCACTCCCCATACAACCCCAGACTACCCACTCCACCTCCACTCCACCCCCCTCGATCCCCACTAGAGCCGTCAATTAGGGATAACGGGACGGGATAAAACTATGATATCCCGCTATTATGCGGGACGGGACGGGATGTACCAAATTCTTCGCGGGCCTGAAATACCCCATCCCGTCCCAAATCCACCTCAGGCTTCGGGACAATATGGGACAATGAGGGACAATAAGACGCGGACTAAAATGTAGAAATTTAATAAAAATAGTCACCAAAGTGAAAATGAACTACGAATATAAAAGTAATACTACATTTTTTCTTCATAAGGGAACTCAATGTTACTGCTACAATACAAATTGCCTACTATTGAATGGTGGTACATATGCAAAACTAATTAAAGGAATTTTCAAAGAGATGACAACAATTACCAAGTATTCAAATTATAAGAAAAAACTAAAAAGTACAAACACGGAAGCATCACAGTATGATATTCCACTACACTTTCACCATAAGGTTGACTGACTACTGAATATAACGTTGACTGGCTACTGAATGTTAGGGTTATTTGTTAAATTACAAAAAATGAGCGACTTCCCGTCCCATCTCGTCCCGTCCCGCTTTGTCCCACGTCCCAAATGGGATGTCCCGAAGAGTCCCGCATCAATACGGGATTAGAAAATGTTGTCCCATCCCCTTCCATTTGTATGGCAGGACAGGACCGTCCCAAATTGACAGCTCTAATCCCCACTGAAAGAGTATGAAAATACTCTAAATATTCTTCTCATAAATATCTTTGTGTCTATGATTCTCGTTATAGGTAAAGATTTAGTTTAATGTTATTGTAGTATTAGCTGTAATTAATTAGGAATATTTTATGTTAAGTTTATTTTATTTCACTAACCTACTAATAATTCTCTATGGTAAGTTAGTGGTTTATTTTAGGAAAAGGTGGACTCTTCTTTATTGGTTGATTGGTAATTGATAACTTTCCAAGGTTAAAGATATACACGGCATCTCACAAAAGCCGTGTATATTTTGTGGAAGTTGGCGACTGGTCTTTTTCATGCCTTCACAGAATCAGTTGAGAGAGAGTTCCCTTTGTTCTTGTTCTTACTCGTTAAGAGTTAAAGGTTTTTATGTTTGATTTGTTCTAGTTCTCTAGAATAGTTTTTGTTCTTTTAATTCGTTTTGTTCTTTCATAAATCTTGTATTCTGCAAGATCTTTTGATAATGAAAGTTTTCCAGCAAGAAGTTTCTTGCTGAAGTGTTTATTCATCGTTTATTCCGCTGCTATTTATATTCTCTGAACGTGTGCGTGTTGTCGTGTCAGTTGTTAAGACACTTGTGATCGTATTCCCTGATCACAAGTGGCTTTAACCAGAAACAGTCCTAGCTAAATTTCTTTCAATTGGTATCAGAGCCTGATCTCGATACACTGAGAAGTGATCCTTGAAAGTAGCCATTATGGACTGTACTCATACTCGTAATAAGCCGCCTACACTAGATGGTTCAAACTATACCATTTGGAAGGCAAAGATGATCATGCACATTAAAAACATTGATCATCATGCGTGGATCAGTATTCTTGTGGGATATACATCCCCCACTATGGAATTAGTTGATCCAAAAGCAAAAGCGTCTGCTTCTGACGAAGAGAAAAAGGAAAAACTTTTTTTCCCAAAACCCGAGCAAGAATGGAATACGGAAGAAATTTCCCTTGCAAATTACAATGCAAAGGCTATGGCTGCCATATCTGATCATCTTGATCACAATCTGTATCGGTTATTCTCTAACCATACAGTTGCCAAAACTACTTGGGATATTTTACAACTTCATTGTGAAGGGTCTGATAGTGTCAAACAAACAAAATTAAGGAGATTGATGACGGAGTTTGAAAATTTAAGAATGGAAGAAAACAAAATGATTCAAGACTATTCTGCTAAAATAATGGATATTTCAAATGAATCCTTTGCATTAGGAGAATCCATCTCCAATGCAAGGTTGGTTAGTAAGGTTTTAAGAACTCTTCCAGAAAAATTTAACATCAAAGTCTCTGTCATTGAAGAAACGTGTGATACTCGGACCGTGAGTCTTGAAAAGGTTCTAAGTATTCTTACTGCGTTTGAATTGAACCTAGAAGTGCAAAAAACCAGCAAAGCAAAATCAATTGCTCTTGCTAGTGCTCTAACCGTGTCCAAAGATCTTGTGCAATTGTCTAAGGATATTGATGAGTCAACCTTGGAGGAAGATGAGTGTGCCTTAATAACTCAAAAATTCAAAAACGTTTTGAATAAGAAACGGCAACTAAAATTTCCCAATAAAGGCTTCACTCCTTCCACCAAGGCTGAACCATTCAGGAAGGAAACAAGTGATAGTGTGAAAAAACCTTTTTCTGAGAACAAAATACCAATTGAGTCTGTTCAATGCAGGGCATGTCAACGATACGGTCACTATGAAAATGAGTGTGCTAACACACTCAAAAAGTGAGGGATGAGTTTATCAGCTACGTTAAGCGATTCAGATGATGACGATGAGACAGCTAACTTGTCATGTTATCGATCATCACAATCTTCCCCTTCTGACAGTGAAACTGATAGTGATGTTGTACTGTCAAATGACAGCTCAACTGACTATGAACAAAAAAGGTTTTTGGTATTAACCATTGTTTTGAAAACCTGAAAATGCAGGAGGGTGAAACTATTGAGTGTTTTTCTGATAAGTTAATAAGCATTGTGAATGAGTTACATGTGTTAGGGGAATCATCCTCTGATGTTAGACTTGTGAACAAAATGTTAAGATCCCTTCCGAGTAGATTCGATGTGATAATTTCTGTGTTAAAAGAATTCTATGATAGAGACTATGAATTTTATGGAACTTAGAGGGATTTTAACTGTTTATGATGCATCACCATCTCCTTCATGCAGTGGAAATTTTGAGAAAAGAACTTGCTGTAATTTGACTCTTAGTGATAGTGAGCCTGACAGTGAATCTGACAGTGAAGATGAGTTGTCAACTGTCAGCACAACTGTCAGCTCAAATGGTACTAATGTGTATACCTGCTTGAATTCTACATCTGCAGGTGAGACTGAAGAGTCAAAACAAGATGAAGAAGACTGTCTCACGTATGAAGAATTACATGAGAACTATGTTGAGTTGTTCGCAGATTAGTCAAAACGAATGGAACAACTCAAAGAGTTCAAGAAGGTAACTGAAAAACTCACCGCCACTAATTTGTCTCTTAAATCTAAAAATGAGAAATTGGTTAGTGAAAATGATTTTCAAAAGGACTCCATAGGCAAGTTAGAAGTCATGCTTACTAAAAAGGAAATAGAGTGTGAAAAGTATAAAAGCGATCTTGAAAAAGAAACTAACACTCTCACAAAGCTTAACAATGGTAAGGCTAAGTTAGATGAAGTTTTAAACATGGGAAATCAAGGAAAATCAGGATTAGGCTATGGAGATCCAATTTTTGTCAAGGAAGGATAGAGCATTTCGAAAACCAATGAGAGATTTAAAGCTAATCACGTGTCTCCTCATAAAAGCAGAAAAATAGAAAAAAGAGATACGTGTATCACCATTGTTTTGCCCCTGGACATATACGTCCATTTTGTTACAAGTTGAAATAGGAACTTGGCTTGGAGAAGAACAGAGGCCACCTGAGCAGACAGTTGTGGGCTTAATCAGAGACTCAACTGCCACGACAACTTCAGTCTGCAACAAAAGCCGTTTGGGTAAGAAAGGAAACTCTGAATTTAAAAGTGGTTCCTACCTCCTTCAAGAGTAGTGTGGAAAGTGGCTGGTACTTTGACAATGGTTGTTCTCGCCATATGACTGGAACAATTCAGCACCTCAAAGACTATGAAGCCTTCAAAGGTGGAAAAGTCAACTTTGGTGGAGGAGCTAAAGGTCAGGTAATTGGCAAAGGTATGTTGAATGCTGATGGTTTGCCCAACTTGCATAATGTCTTGCTTGTTGATGGGCTAAAGTCAAATCTGATTAGCATAAGACAGTTGTGTGATGATGATTTTTTTGTTAAATTTGATAAGTCCAAGTGTGAAGTCATTGATAACAAAAATGCATGTGTTCTTACTGGTATTCGATCCTCTGATAATTGCTACAAAATTGGTAGTGTTGAGACTTGTCTCACTACTAAAGTGGATGAGTCTGAAATCTGGCACCAAAAACTTGGTCATGCCAGTGAAAGAAAATTCAGTGATTTAATAAAATTTGGGGCAGCAAAAGGTTTGCCCAACTTGGACTTGAAAAAGTTAAGTGTGTGTGGACCATGTCAAAAACAAAAACAAACAAAGTCCAGTCATAAAAAGGTTCCAAAATTTTGGGACTAGTAGATGTCTTGAGTTGATTCATACTGACCTAATGGGTCCCATAGAAGTGGAAAGTATGTCTCGAAAGAAATATTGTTTTGTGTGTGTTGATGATTTCTCGCGCTATACTTGGATCATATTTTTGAGAGAAAAATCAAACACAATTGAAGAGTTTAAAATATGGTACAAAAGGGTAAAAAAATCTTTATGGTTTAAAACCCGTTAGGGTTAGGTCAGACCATGGTACGGAATTTGAAAACTCTACTTTTCATCATTTTTCAATTCAAAGGGGATTACTCACGAGTTCTCAGCCCCCAAAACTCCACAACAAAATGGAGTAGCGGAAAGGAAAAATCACACATTACAAGAAATGGCTAGAGTCATGTTGAGTGCTAAAACTCTGTCTAAAAAGTTTTAGGCAGAAGCTGTTAACACGGCTTGTCATATAGGGAACCGTGTCTTTCTAAGAATTGGAAGTACCATGACCCCCTACGAACTTTTACTTGGAAAGAAACCCACCTTAAAGTACTTTCATGTTTTGGGTGTATTTGCTACATCTTAAATGATCGTGAGTATCTTTCCAAGTTTGATTCTAAGAGTGACAAGGCCATTTTCATCGGTTATTCTCAAAACAGTAGGGCGTATAGAGTCTATAATATGAAAACCAAAACAGTTATGGAATCTATAAATGTTATTTTTGATGATGCTACTGATCTTAATGTCAAAACGGCTGAGGATGATGTTACAGGTTGTACATGGGAACCTGAACTGGTTGATGATGAATCTGAACTGAAGAACTTAAAAGAATCTGCAGATACTGCACCTGAGCAGTCAGTTGATTTACCATCTGAGCCAACAACTGACACCACAAGTGGACAGACAACAGCAGATACTCGTTCAGATTCTGAAACCGAGGAAGATCATGTAAGCAGAAGAAATGATGTCTCTTCCAGGATTCAAGGAGATCATCATACTTCCCAGGTCATTGGGGAAGTGGATGAAAGAATGAAGACAAGGGGAAAAAGAATCAATTACTGTGACTTAGCATGTTTGTTGTGTGTGCAATCCGCATACCATCAGGTAAGTTCTTGTTGTTTTGTGGCTAACTTTGAGCCCAAAAATGTCATGGAAGCCTTGAAAGATGATAATTGGAATAATGCCATGCAAGAGGAATTGATTCAATTTGAAAAAGAATGACGTTTGGTTCTTAGTTCCTAGACCCTCTCTGTTGGGTTTCGTGCAATCATGCGCAGCAAAAGATAGACATGAATAAAACCCAATAGCCTAGATCTGCTATGAACAATAATTCATAATAACAAGATGAAAGAAACTAACCCTTGTAGATTGTTATGTAAAACTTGGATTAAGCGTTAAGATGAACGCCTTCTACCGGTGATCCACATAACGAACAGATTTCAAGAACGCCTTATTGAACTTGACTGCTAGGTCTTCGGATTGATCAACGATGTTGAAGAACGATTCTTCAAAGCTCCTAATTATTATTATGACTTGATAATTGGGATTAATCAATCACAATAACCCAAGAATATAATGTGTGATTTATCTCTCTAAGAAAGACTTTTGAATTGATCAAATCAACAACTAGGGAACAATTCCCACCAGTCTGTATTTATATTTAAGGGGTTTCAAAAACCCTTTAGGACTTAGGTTTTCTTGTTCAACAAGAGTTTTCCTAAAACTGATTCTGCCGGGAATTAAATTGACCAACTTGGAGGAGTGTATGAGGACAAGAACGACTTTTATTTGATGATTGACTCAAAATTTAACATTGGACGAGAGAAAACATTAATGCACACATTAGAGGACTTTTGACTCTCTTTTTTTTTTATCCTATTTCTAGGTAGAGAAAGAGAAACGGAGATTGTTGTCGTCGTCCTCATTGGTGTTGTAGTCTTTATTGTCATTGCATTCGTCCATGTCGTTGCTCGGATTGCTCGGGAACCCTTCGTCGTCGAGGCTTGTCTCATAGGAGGACTCGGCCACTTCTCGGAGCAAATTGTCAATTCTAACCCCCGCATCATACATGCTTAAAAAATCGGAGTGAAAAGCCCTACTAAGATGAGTACGGTAGTCCATCTTCAAAAACTTCAAGAAGATGTTCATTTGTTCCTTCTTGGAAGGCCTATCAACCATCTCGCCTAGCTTGTCATTCCAACGGCGATAGAAATCCACAAATGATTCATCACCCATTTGCACGGTGCTCTCCAATTCTTTCTTGGTGGGGCGGAATATGGAGTTGTCTTGATATTGTGACTTGAAGGCAAGCATAGCGACATCCCAATTGAGGCGGGTGGAAACTGGAAGACCCATATACCAATCTTTTGCGACCTCCTCGAGAGTAAGCAGGAAGCATTGTGCCATTATTTGAGGAGACACTTTCTTTGGTAGCATGGCCCAAATGTAGGAGTCGACATGAGCGTCGGGGCAAGAGTTGCCGTTGAACTTGCCAATATCGGGCATCTTGAAATTTTCGGGAAGAGCCTCCATTGTGTTCATGAGGAGAGAATCTTGATGAAGATCGGTGCTTGGGCCCTTGTGCAAATTTAGCCCACTAAGCCTTTGGTCAATGTAGGACATGAGAGTGTTGACCAAACCGGTATCAATGCTTTGGACCTTTCTTTCATTCGTGAGCCCTTTCAATTGGTTATTGAGTTGAGCAACTTCTTTCTTGTGGGCCGTTTTCACATGCTCGTAACGGGCTCGCCATAAATCATCCTTGCGGCGGACATTCTCGGCTAGTGTATCAACTTTCCCTTTCAATGCTTCCACCATGCGGAATAACCCTTCGTTGGACACGGGAATGCCGTTGTCGTTGCCGTTTGAATCCATTGGACCTATGGAGAGAACACGGTTGATCTTAGGATGGCCCCACAAACACCTTTTGAGTAAAATGATTTCACCCACAAACAAGAAAAGACTCAACCACATAAGAAAATGACTCTTTTTTATTTATTTATTTACAAAGTCGGAAGGACATAGTCCTTTTTGGGGTTTCTAGAAAAATAGTGGAATCGTCACACTAGTATATAGACCTTCTCGCGGTCCCATAAACTCATCGGATTCCACCACGCTTGTGATACCTACATGTGACGGGATTAAACTAAATTAATGTCATAAAGCATACATGCGGGGACAGATTTTTTATTTTCGTCTAAAATAACCACTTTGGGGACGGATTTTTATTGCGTCCGTTGCAACAAATTGGCATGTATGATTTGAAGACATTAGTTTAGGGAAATCTCAGCACACGAAAACCGACTTAGTCACAGAGTGTTAGACCCTAGACTAGAATTGTGTGGTTTGTGCTCGGCTTAAATATGAGGATTAAAGTTCAACCCCGGCTGTAGTCGTGAACTACGCCATGGGCTGAGGTTTACCGCTTCGAAAGAGTCAAGGTCGGGTGGAGCTTGAAACTTCCTAGGACGGGCCTCGACGGGTTTGGGGTGCGACTCGATAGTGAGCAGTTGATAAGAATTGTGCGCGTAGTGTGAGGTCTAACAAGTGACAAAATATTTTTTTTTCAAAGGAAATAAAAAAAAAACAAATAAGCACGTAATTTACAACTTTCGAATCACCCGTGTGACCGATAAAAATGAATAAACAAAAGTAAAAGGGGGTGTATGCAGGCCCGGTGCCCACACACTGTCAAAACTGCCCATTCTGTTCACTGTTCTGTTTACTGTTCTGTTCTGGAAAATGGCCCAGAAGCGCGTGACTCAGGGCAGTTATGTGGGAAGTGCGCGCATTGCGCCATGAATGTGGGAGGCGCGCGCATCTGGGGTACCTGTCAGAATGTCAGAAGAAACCGCGGACTCAGGGGATTGCCCTGGTCCCAAATTATGTAACTTTCCCCTGCAGAAACTTGTTAGCATAGAAATATGAAATTTGAAGGACAAGATAGAAGGTGGGCGATTCTGGTAATAAGGGTCGGACGCGCGCGCTTTAGGCCAAGAAGGCCGGAGGCGCGCGCTTCCTACCCTTTTTACCAGAATGCCCAGAAATCAGATATAAGAACACCAAAAGCAGAAAATGCAAGTTTAACCCTCTATGTCCCCAGCAGAGTCGCCACTGTAGATACCCCAGGGAACCACGGCTTGGCTAGAGCGCGTGAATTACCTAGGATGTCTACTTGATTTTAAGAGTCGCCACCCATGTTTTAGAGGAACGCGAGAAAACCTAAGAAAATAGCCTTTTTTTATTGATCACGAAACCAAAGATTTTTGAGATGAGGGGTTCGGGGGTTAGGTGACGGAGTGGGAGGTACTTAAACACCCACTCCACCCCTCTTACGCGGGTCTTGCTACTTTTGGTGTTCTTATATTTACATGTCCTTCAATTGATAAAATATGCTAGCAACTACAAAGTAAAGATAAGGGGAAAATGAAAGCTAAATGATTTTATTGATTGAGTGTCTAATGGTTACATGTTGAATATTTGCTAAACAATTACATTAAGAGGTGAAATGGAATTAAATTAATGTTGGAATGTTGGCATGTAACCTTGGCCAAACTTCAATAGTGAAGTGGCCTTTTGGTTGTATCCCTTTTTATGGAGATTGCATACTAGTAGGACACAAATAAAATAAGAGAATAGAAAAGTGGTACCTTTAGAAAACGGACTTTGAATTTGGACTTGAAAAGAGTTTTGTTGTGGAGAAATTGTTGTAAAACAATTTGTGTAGAGTCTTGTCACGAATAACTCTTGTAGGGAGAATTTGTGTATAGAATTGTGTATAGTGTGTGTGTAAGAAAAGTTTCAAGTCTAAGAAGAAGGTCCAAGAGAGATCAAAAGAGATCAAAAAGAGATGAAAAAGAGGCCCCTTCTAACGGTGGATTGGAGGGGTTTTTATAGTTGAAAGGGGATGTTTTTTGTGCCAAAACCGAGTCACAAAGATCAGTTTCCCGGGCAAAATCATATAAAATGAGCAAGGGAGAGATTCTTGGACAGAAATCAGTAACTGACACACCCAGACGCGCGCGCATTGTCACGACCCGAAAACTAGGCTATATTTTATTGGTAATAAATAATTATTATTTATTTATTTGCTTATTTATTTATCTAAATTATTATTTATTTAAATATTTATGTGTGCATTTTATGTTTCATCGTAATTATGCTTAGCATTTTATTTGAGTCATTCGGGTTAGTGTAGCATTGTTGGGTCTTAATTGTTAGTGGGGAGTATAAGAATTTGTGAGTAGTAGGGGAGGGGCCCTAAGTGTAACTTTTTAAAGCCATCTTACTTACTCTCTCATCCTCCCTCCCTCACCTCCCCCACTCTCATTTTTCCCCTGCACACTCCATCTCTCTCTCTCTCTTCCATTGCCAAAGAAAGATCGTCGATAGGATCGTAGGAAGCCAAAAATATTCGAGTTCCGGCAACTTTGAGAAAATCCGGGTAAGTTGCTTTTCCCCCATTTTTATGCTAAAATGTTCATATCATGTTTATATAATGCTTGATGTGTTATATTTGAAGTTTGGTTGAGTTTAGAATTTATTTGGAATTTATTTTGGGTTTTGATTAAAAATAGTGATTTGGTTGAATGTTGGGATTTAATCTTGATTTTGGTTGTTATATGAGTTCTTTTAGACCCATAAGTTGCTTTAGTACCTTAGTATGCTAGTTAGGAGTGTTGGATTTTGGTTTAGTTTTGGTTTGGATTGAAAATGGAAGAACCCAGTTCATCCCTCCCGATTTCCGGCAGACCAGAGGGTTGGACGACCGCCCAAAATATGGTGGGCGACCGCACATCTATCTGAAAGGTTTTGTTCTTGTTTGATGGATTTTTGTGCGACCGCACAGACTCGAGTGGGCGGCCGCACAGAACCTCTGAAGGCTTTCATTTGTTATTTTGTGTGATTGAAGAATGCGTTTTGGTCTAAGTCTTGGGTGTCCTTCTTGTCGACCTTAGTGAACATTGTAGTGCACTCTAGTGATAGAATTGGGTCCCTTGTGATTAAGTTTGTGTTGTGAAATTTAGTTTTATGTTCTTTAATAATTTTGGGGTTACTTGGGTTTTAGAGGCACATGAATTGAGTTTTCTTGTCTTTAAATGTTAGGATAGAAGTATATATAGGTACTCCTAAGTTTTAGAACGAAAGGAGTGAAATTCGGAGCTAAAACATGGATTTTTCATAATGTCCGGCCGAACACTTTATAAAAATTGTCCGTTTTACGTTCAATCTTCCGGAGACCATAACTTCTTCGTCTGGACTCCGTTTTAGACGTGTAAACTATCGTTGGAAATCTCTTTTCGAGTACTACTCAATGGTTATATTGGCCGCATGGTTCCAGATCAGAATGGTTGTATCATTGTTGAAGTTTAAGATCAAGGTGTAGTCTCGGTCTAGGTTCCATAGTACTATTCTAGTTGACTTAGTTGGGCACCGTAGAACACTTTAGTGATTGAAATTGGTTCCTTTGTGAACAATGGTGTTATGTAATTTGATCAAGTATTATTTGGGAATGTTTGGGCATCTTATGATGTGTTCGTGATTGTTCCAATCGAATTGATTTTTGAGTAAGACTTGGTCTAGGTTTTAGGCGATGACCTATAGTACCTAGGGGGTTGTTATTGAACACCAAGGTGTAGGGTTTAGTCCTGACGTGATCATGTTCTAATAAGTGTAACCTTTTGGATTCGTTTGGGATGTTTAGAATTGGTTCGTTACGAACGGAGGTAAAGCGTGAATTGGCAATTGGGTACCTATGGTTTGATTAACCTTAAGGTGTATTCATTCTGATTTCCTACTTTGGAATTCCAGGTGTGATGAGATGGTTGAGTTCATAGTCCTAGTACATCTTTATGAGTAAACGTTTAGGATAATTTTGAGTTATAGTCGTTGTACTATTTGTGAGCGACCGTTTGGGTTGTGTTCTTTATGATTAACTCGTGGGTATCATCTTTGGAATGTATCTGGTATGGTTCCTCTTTATGAAATTACTGTATTCTAATAATCATTGTTGTTGAGCTCCTTATGAGCAATTCCGTTTATCGTTGTTGTGCTATTTATGAGAAATTTCGTTTATCGTTGTTGTGCTCTTCATGAGAAACTCTGTTATCGTTGTTGTTAAACTCTTCATGAGTAACCGTTGCATCTTTATGGTGATTAATTGGTATGGTTCCCTACTTTGGAACCCTAAGTTGTTTAATTAAGCTAGTATTTATTACTTAGCATTTATTTGAAAGCCCAGCTGGCATATTTGTTGCATCGGGCGATGGGAAAGATTATAATGGCAAAGCCAAGTCCATTATAATGTTGACCATTGTTTTGCCCCCTTCTATACCCCCTTTTCCAGATTGACCTTGGAAGGGATAAGTTAGCTTCCTTTGTGAATGTATCTAGCTACCGAGCATGACTTTGTGTCATGGTTCTTGTCCTTTGTGACACTCTCATTGTTATTGGTTCCGGTACCGGGTTTCTCTTCAGCTTTTATGCTACCATGAAGATGGTTGTTTGATTGATGGGTTGATTGGTCGCTTCTGACCGGGGTTTTCTCTTCAAGCTCTCATGCTACTATGAAGATGTTGATTGTTGATTATTGAAGCTGCGCAGCGACCTTTATTTGGTTCTTTCAGTTGGGTGAAACCTTAGCTATGTATCCACCTATGAGTGTTTATTTCAGCTTTATGTGTTGCATGATGAGCTGGTCGTTATTTCGAACCGGTATGGGACGGTTGGCGATAGGGAGCCTCTCATTTGTTGTTATATGTTTATCTATATGATTGGTTATTGGAAGTTACTGTTCGACAGCATGTCACTTATTATTCCGCTGCTATCTGTCTTATGTTAATTGTATTTGGTCATTGCACATTAGCATGTCATGTAGTTGCATTAGTAACTTACTGAGATTTCATCTCACCCCGTTTCTTGTTTCAAATTGTTTTTCCTTAACCCCCCCCCAGGAAAGCAAGTGGTAGCGTTGTGAGGCCCGTAGTAGCGGGAATCTTCTGAGCAGGTTGATCGTATTTGGGATAGTTGCTCTTCGGAGCCTTTATGTATTTTATTGTGGGTTCGTAGTCATTCAGTGTGTTGTATATACGGTTGTACTTTGGATACTTTTGTTAATAGTTGTTCTTGCTTCCGCATTTGTTCCAGTCTCCGAGTTATAATCTCGTTGAGGTGTTGTTTGATGGTATTGGTTTATAGTTGAATTCACGCGTCCGGTTTGGTATATTACATTTTGGAGATGTACATTTTGTAAAGTTTTTTTTTATATATGGGTTTTTGAGATTTCCGGGGCGTGACAGTTGGTATCAGAGCAATGGTTTTAGATCTTGAAGGAGAATAAGAACTCTGATATTGAATAGGTTTCAATACTTGGATGTTATGATTTTGAGTGGTTTAGAAACTAAGTTTTCTTGAAAGAATGAGGTTAAGGTAGAAGTTGGTTGAGTTATAAGTCGTGATATTGACGTCGAGTGTTTCTTCTCATGTGGTATATCCAGTATAGAATTGGTGTCAATAGTGTTAGTTCCATTGGGGTTAGTCGGTTTGAGAATCGAGAGTACGAGTTTTGAAGGCTTGGGCATACCTATTTCGTAAAGTGGAAATGTCTTGTGCTATATTCTTATGTTTGTTCTCGTTAAGTGATTTATGTTGAGGTGTACTCTCGAGTACGGAATTTCGTGATCGCTACTGATAGAGGTAAGGTGATCTGGTTATGTCACCTATGCGGGATATTGATGAGTTAAGTGGTATGGTTTAGCTTTCTATATGATACGAATTTCTTGTGTGCCATCAATAGGTGGAGAATATTTCTATACTGGTATGTTGACTTTGTTTAGGAGCATACTAGGTGTGTATATATATATATATATATAATGTTCAAGTTCTATATTAAAAATCAGAAAATCTTAATTATAAGGTTGTGCTGGGAATTTAGCTTATTCTGTTGGCAATGTTAATTTTGAAGTCTTGGGTATAATTTATATTGGGGGCAATATGTCGCTTGATCGATAGGGAACTTGGGTTAAATTGGGTTTTTGTGGTACGAGGTTGTAATGCTAATATTTAGATCAATATCCATATTGTATCGGTTGGGTTATAGGAGTTGAGGATTCAATGAGAATCTCTTGAGGAAAATTTTGGTCACTTTTAGTACATCTCCGTGAATGCATCGGAATGGATTAGTATGGAGAGGTGTACGATTTGTTATGGATGATGAGTTTGTTGTAGGAGTTATGATCATTAATGGTGATAAGCGTGTTAAGTTAGAAAGGACTAAGTACAATTTGGGAGAGTAATAATTTCTCAATCTATGTTAAAGGCATTTTGAAATTTTGGTTATATAGTGGTTCTGTGGTTCTAAATCCCTTCTTGGTGGCGTTTCCCGAATTGGATCAAGGGTATGTGAAGAAAGTTGAGTATCAATACTTGGGCATAATTAAGGAATATCATGATTTGGTATTGGGTCAGTCGGAACGTTACTAGCTAATTGGCTTATTTTGATGGTAGTACGATTGAGCCTAAGTATCATTAGGTTAATAAATGTATGCGTGAAAGACTAACTTGGGTTAGCTATTGAAGATTTGGGGTTTGTTGATTTCCTTGGGTATATGAGCACATATTATTAACTACAAAGGGAGTTAGAGGAAATCCCTTGAAGATAAAATTTAGATCGTTTTCAGACTATTGAGTATTCGTAATTATTTTAGGCTTTCAAGGATTGGAGAGTTATGACGATGATATTATGGCGTAGATTTAAGTGGACATTTTGTATTAAAATTTTGGGTTTATATTACACCACTAGTTTAGGGTGCTGCCTAGAGCGAGAGCACTATAATGGGAATCCTTAGAGATATAGACTTTGGTGAATATTATGGGGATGAAAAATTTCTTTAACCTTTCATATTTTTTTTTAAAGGCTAATTTAGCTCGAGATGGTAATGTTTTGGATTTCTGGGGAATAATACTAAGTATGCGATTTACAAATGGAAGTACCTTTGCGGTGTAGTTAAGGCTATGATTAAGGCGAGCTTGAGATATCTCGAGAATTATGTGTGGAAATAATTTAGATTCTTCGATTTTGAGTACGAGTTTTGATTAGTAATGAAGATAATGATGGAATGATACGGTTCGAGAGGTAGTGTTATCGTAAAAATTATTTAAGGTTACCTTGTAGTGGGATAGATTGGACAATTGAGGAATTTGAGAAATGGCGGAACCATCGTATCCGTACCTATTTGGTCTTTCGGGTAAGTAATTTAAAATTCGGGACAAATTTTCTTTAAGGGGGAGTGAATGTCACGACCCGAAAACTAGGCTCTATTTTATTGGTAATAAATAATTATTATTTATTTATTTGCTTATTTATTTATCTAAATTATTATTTATTTAAATATTTATGTGTGCATTTTATGTTTCATCGTAATTATGCTTAGCATTTTATTTGAGTCATTCGTGTTAGTGTAGCATTGTTGGGTCTTAATTGTTAGTGAAGAGTATAAGAATTTGTGAGTAGTAGGGGAGGGGCCCTAAGTGTAACTTTTTAAAACCATCTTACTTACTCTCTCATCCTCCCTCCCTCACCTCCCCCACTCTCATTTTTCCCCTGCACACTCCATCTCTCTCTCTCTCTTCCATTGCCAAAGAAAGATCGTCGATAGGATCGTAGGAAGCCAAAAATATTCGAGTTCCGGCAACTTTGAGAAAATCCGGGTAAGTTGCTTTTCCCCCATTTTTATGCTAACATGTTCATATCATGTTTATATAATGCTTGATGTGTTATATTTGAAGTTTGGTTGAGTTTAGAATTTATTTGAAATTTATTTTGGGTTTTGATTAAAAATGGTGATATGGTTGAATGTTGGGATTTAATCTTGATTTTGGTTGTTATATGATTTCTTTTAGACCCATAAGTTGCTCTAGTACATTAGTATGCTAGTTAGGAGTGTTGGATTTTGGTTTAGTTTTGGTTTGGGTTGAAAATGGAAGAACCCAGTTCATCCCTCCCGATTTCCGGCAGACCAGAGGGTTGGGCGACCGCCGAAAATATGGTGGGCGACCGCACATCTATCTGAAAGGTTTTGTTCTTGTTTGATGGCTTTTTGTGCGACCGCACAGACTCGAGTGGGCGGCCGCACAGAACCTCTGAAGGCTTTCATTTGTTATTTTGTGTGATTGAAGAATGCGTTTTGGTCTAAGTCTTGGGTGTCCTTCTTGTCGACCTTAGTGAACATTGTAGTGCACTCTAGTGATAGAATTGGGTCCCTTGTGATTAAGTTTGTGTTGTAAAATTTAGTTTTATGTTCTTTAATAATTTTGGGGTTACTTGGGTTTTAGAGGCACATGAATTGAGTTTTCTTGTCTTTAAATGTTAGGATAGAAGTATATATAGGTACTCCTAAGTTTTAGAACGAAAGGAGTGAAATTCGGAGCTAAAACATGGATTTTTCATAATGTCCGGCCGAACACTTTATAAAAATTGTCCGTTTTACGTTCAATCTTCCGGAGACCATAACTTTTTCGTCCGGACTCCGTTTTAGACGTGTAAACTATCGTTGGAAAGATCTTTTCGAGTACTACGCAATGGTTATATTGGCCGCATGGTTCAAGATTATAATGGTTGTATCATTGTTGAAGTTTAAGATCAAGGTGTAGTCTCGGTCTAGGTTCCATAGTACTATTCTAGTTGACTTAGTTGGGCACCGTAGAACACTTTAGTGATTGAAATTGTATCCTTTATGAACAATGGTGTTATGTAATTTGATCAAGTATTATTTGGGAATGTTTGGGCATCTTATGATGTGTTCGTGATTGTTCCAATCGAATTGATTTTTGAGTAAGACTTGGTCTAGGTTTTAGGCGATGACCTATAGTACCTAGGGGGTTGTTATTGAACACCAAGGTGTAGGGTTTAGTCCTGTCGTGATCATGTTCTAATAAGTGTAACCTTTTGGATTCGTTTGGGATGTTTAGAATTGGTTCGTTATGAACGGAGGTAAAGCGTGAATTGGCAATTGGGTACCTACGGTTCGATTAACCTTAAGGTGTATTCATTCTGATTTCCTACTTTGGAATTCCAGGTGTGATGAGATGGTTGAGTTCATAGTCCTAGTACATCTTTATGAGTAAACGTTTAGGATAATTTTGGGTTATAGTCGTTGTACTATTTGTGAGTGACCGTTTGGGTTGTGTTCTTTATGATTAACTCGTGGGTATCATCTTTGGAATGTATCTGGTATGGTTCCTCTTTATGAAATTACTGTATTCTAATAATCATTGTTGTTGAGCTCCTTATGAGCAATTCCGTTTATCGTTGTTGTGCTCTTTATGAGAAATTCTGTTTATCGTTGTTGTGCTCTTCATGAGAAACTCTGTTATCGTTGTTGTTAAACTCTTCATGAGTAACCGTTGCATCTTTATGGTGATTAATTGGTATGGTTTCGTACTTTGGAACCCTAAGTTGTTTAATTAAGCTAGTATTTATTACTTAGCATTTATTTGAAAGCCCAGCTGGCATATTTGTTGCATCGGGTGATGGGAAAGATTATAATGGCAAAGCCAAGTCCATTATAATGTTGACCATTGTTTTGCCCCCTTCTATACCCCCTTTTCCAGATTGGCCTTGGAAGGGATAAGTTAGCTTCCTTTGTAAATGTATCTAGCTACCGAACATGACTTTGTGTCATGGTTCTTGTCCTTTGCGACACTCTCATTGTTATTGGTTCCGGTACCGGGTTTTTCTTCAGCTTTTATGCTACTATGAAGATGGTTGTTTGATTGATGGGTTGATTGGTCGCTTCTGACCGGGGTTTTCTCTTCAAGCTCTCATGCTACTATGAAGATGTTGATTGTTGATTATTGAAGCTGCGCAGCGACCTTTATTTGGTTCTTTCAGTTGGGTGAAACCTTGGCTATGTATCCACCTATGAGTGTTTATTTCAGCTTTATGTGTTGCATGATGAGCTGGTCGTTATTTCCAACCGGTATGGGACGGTTGGCGATAGGGAGCCTCTCATTTGTTGTTATATGTTTATCTATATGATTGGTTATTGGAAGTTACTGTTCGACAGCATGTCACTTATTATTCCGCTGCTATCTGTCTTATGTTAATTGCATTTGGTCATTGCACATTAGCATGTCATGTAGTTGCATTAGTAACTTACTGAGATTTTATCTCACCCCGTTTCTTGTTTCAAATTGTTTTTCCTTAACCCCCCCCCCCAGGAAAGCAAGTGGTAGCGTTGTGAGGCCCATAGTAGCGGGAATCTTCTGAGCAGGTTGATCGTATTTGGGATAGTTGCTCTTCGGAGCCTTTATGTATTTTATTGTGGGTTCGTAGTCGTTCAGTGTGTTGTATATACGGTTGTACTTTGGTTACTTTTGTTAATAGTTGTTCTTGCTTCCGCATTTGTTCCAGTCTCCGAGTTATAATCTCGTTGAGGTGTTGTTTGATGGTATTGGTTTATAGTTGAATTCACGCGTCCGGTTTGGTATATTACATTTTGGAGATGTACATTTTGTAAAGTTTTTTTTTATATATGGGTTTTTGAGATTTCCGGGGCGTGACACGCATCCCGTATAATCGGCGGGAGGCGCGCGCTTCTGGTCCCAAAGGGCGGAGGCGCGCGACTTTGAATGGTGATTTTGACAGAATGGACTAGAAAGTTAACTCTGTTATGCAGTTTAGTCCAAAACTGACGGAATCAGTTAGGAACTTAACCGAAGTAACAGAAATTAACAAAAACAAGTAAAGTAAAAATACTATGTATGAAATCGGGGTGAGAGGTCCAAGGCGGAGTGTCTACAGGCGCACGCGTCTGACCTCGAGGGGCGGAGGCGCGCGACTCTGAAAAGGTAATTTTGACAGAATGGACTGGAAAGTTAGAACTGTTATTCAGTTTAGTCCCTGGACTTAACAGAGCCAGTCATGAACTTAAAAGAAGTAACAGAAACTAACGAAAACACTTAAAACAAGTAGAAACACAAAATCAAATGTGAAATCGAGGTGAGCGGTCCAAGGCGGGGTGTCTACACCATTGAAAAAAAAAATTCAAAAAAAAACATTTAGGGATAAAGTTATGTTAAAAACAGACACTCATTTTGGGATAAAAATTTCTTAAAAATGGACACTCATTTAGAAACAGAGGGAGTAATAGAATTTGAAAGTATGTAGGATTATGTTGTCAAATGAAAGTACATTATCCTTTTTGTAACCAAGGGCGTGGTAAATGGCATATAGTGGTAATTTGTCCACATCTCCTTACAATCGTCTTTTCATCTCTGCCGTCAATAGCTCATAGACAAAATGTCGTGCCCCGCACCCTTGGTCCTAATTGGCCCCACGCTCGGGACACGCACGGAAGACGTCATAAAACATTTTAGGAAAATTTTTCGAAATGTACTTTCATAAAAGTTTCATATAACCAAAACACATTTACTTAAAACTTGACTTCATTCCACACAAACAAACTTTCACAATCAAAAGTACTTAGCCATAAGGCTTACACACTTTACTTACAAATTTACAACTCATCAACATGTTCCAAAAATAAGTGATACAAAGATGAAGTCACGGGTACACTACCCAAAAGGTTATACATTTACATAATGTAGCCTTTACATAACACATAACCCAAAATGTCTTACCCAAAATCACTTCCTCGACGTCCTCCCTTGTGCAGTGACCTATCCCCTGGGCTCTCCTTTATCTAAAACAGTAAACAAATAAGGGTGAGAATGAATCTCAGTAAGCTACTAAAATGCAACTACGTTACATGCTGAAATGATACTCAAAATTGAACAATGTCAATGAATATTCACATAGCACATAACATGAGAGGCTCCCTATCGCCAACCGTCCCATACCGGTTGGAAATAACAACCAACTCATCATACCACACATAAGGCGGAAATAAACACTCATACGTGGATACTGAGCCAAGGTTCTTGAATCAAACATATAACCATCTGAGAGGTATCAACTGAGCAGCACCAAAGGGCTGAAACCGGTTCATGAACCAAACAACAACAACAACAACAACAAGAGGGGGAAAATGACACATAGTCATAACCCAAACGGTGACTAAACTCACTCAAGGTAGAGCTAGCCCAGACCCAATCCGTGGCCCAAGGAAGGGGGTTAAAAATGGAAAACCAATGGTAGAAGCCTTACAATGAACTTGGCTCGTGTGCCATTATAATCCCTACCACTGCCCAACTTTACAACAAATACCAGCTGGACTTCAAAACGAGCATAGTAATGAATACTTGCTTAAACAACAACCGGGGACAATGATTCCAAAGTAGGGAATCAAGCCAAACATGTAACGACCCCAAAACCCGTCCTTATTTATTTTATATTTTTGGGAATTTTAATTTGACATTATGTGTGCATTTTATGTGTTGCATCATATTTTATGATTTGCACATCTTACTTGATTATTTGTGCTATTTATTTAGTTAGTAGTAATAATGGTTAATGGAGTTAAATGATTAAGTTGAAACTTTAGGGTTCTTTGTGAAAATGTAATTTTAGGGGCTTAAGTGTTAAAAATGAAACTTGGGTGACCAAAACATAATTTTGGGTAAAAATCTTCTTATAACTTGCTTTTTCTTCCACTCTCTCTGTGCTCATGCTTTTCACCCAGAACATTCATCGTTTCATTCTTAGGGTTAGGAGAAAAAGGCAAGTTCAACCTATTTCGATTTAATTCTTTTTATTTACTTATCCGTTTTAAAAACTAATTATATAAAAATGATCAGGGCGTTGAGTAGGTCATTTCTACCCGATCAAATATTATTTCTGCGATACTTTTTCTGGAAATAGGTAAGTTACTAATTCCCCTTAAATAGTAAAATGGTCATATATTTGCTATATGTGTGATATGTGGTGAAATTATTGTGAAAAGATTTTATTTGTGATATTTTTATATAGGACAAAGGGAGTATAATTATACTGGGTAAGTGACTTGGTTTTTATGCAAGGACGTATATGGAGTATGTTTATATACCTGAGAATGTTAGTATAAATGTTTGAAAGTATACTCCTACTCGTGGGACGGTAAAATATTAACTTGAGTTAAATGTTGAATAAGTATATTATAAAAATTATACTATTATTCGTGGGATGGGGAAATGAATGAAAGTATCCCTAAATGAGTATGTTAGTATATTAGAAAAATTATACTTATACTTTTGGGACGGTAAAATATTTAAATGGAATAAAAGAAAATTATTCTATTATTTGTGGGACGGTAAAATGAATGAAATAAACTTGAAAGTAATGTTTTGGGACGGTTGTTGCACTCCTGATAATAGTATAAGTGTTAGTAAGTTATACTCCTACTCGTGGGACGGATGAATTTGGCTTGCAGGAGAAATTTGGGAATTTTGAGTCTGGTTTGGGCGACCGTCCATAATTGCTGAAAAAGGGAGTTGTTCCAATTCAAGTGATTTAAATTTCAATCTTGGTTTAGGTCTTGGGTGATATCCTAGAGTACCTAGAGGGTTGTTTTGGAACACCCTAGTGTTTGAAATGGGTTCCTTTGTGAACATAAGAGTTGTGGAATTTGACTAAATGTTAATTAGATTTGGTTGAACGTCTTTTGATGTAGTTTGGATTGGTTCATATTTGTGATGTGTTTGGCTTGGTTCCCTACTTTGGAATCATTGTCCTTGGCTGTTATTTAAGCAAGTATTCATTACTATGCTAGTGTTAAAGTCCAGCTGGTCTTGTGTTGTGGAGTCGGGCAGTGGTAGGGATTATAATGGCACACGACCCAAGTTCATTGTAAGGCTTCTACCATTGGTTTCCCATTTTTAACCCCCAGTCCAGATTGGCCTTGGATGGGATGAACTAGCTCCCTCGAGTGAGCATTTGGGTTATGACTCTGTGTCATATTTCCATCTCTAGTTACTTTGGTTCTATTGGTTATGGTTTGGTTTTCGGGATCCCGGCTTCAGCTATTTATGCTGCTCAGATGGTTTTCTCAGATGGTTATATGTTTGATTCGAGAACCTTGGCTCAGTATCCATGTATAAGTGTATAATTTAGCCTTATGTGCTGCTTGATGAGTTGGTCGTTATTTCCAACCGGTATGGGACGGTTGGCGATAGGGAGCCTCTCATGTTATGTGCTATATGCTATATGATTATTTGTTGATATAGTTTGTTTATGATTATCATATCAGCATGTAACGTAGTTGCATTTTAGTAGCTTACTGAGATTCATTCTCACCCCTTATTTGTTTACTATTTTAGATAAAGGCGAGTCCAGGGAATATGATAGTTGCACGGGAGGACGTCGTGGTGGTAAGAGTTTGGGATATGAGTTTTGTCAAGGTTACATTACATAGATGTATAACCTTTTGGGTAGAGTTCCCTTGACTTCATCATCTTGTAACACCTATATTTTGGATAATGTCGGTGTATGTAAATTTGTATAAAAGTTTGTAAGCCTTCGGGCTAAATACTTTCGTTTGTGAAAGTGGTTTGAAAAGTTTGTTTGAAAGTTAGTGGAAGTCTTTGAACTTCAAGTGTGGATTTTGTTAAACTTTATGAAAGTATATTTCGAAAAAAATTCTAAAAGTGTTTTATAACATCTTCCAATCGTGTCCCGAGCGTGGGGCCAAGTAGGACCACGGGTTAGGGGCGCGACAGTTGGTATCAGAGCTAGGTTGTAGATGGTCTAGAATTACTAAGTGACCTAGGAGGGTAGTTGGGTAGAGAGTAAGTAACGTTGAGTGTTTTATGCAGGTAATCACTGAAGATGGTTGGAATAGAGGGTGATCAGTCGGGGCCTTCACGGCTAGGTAATGCTAGAGAAGAGGTTCGAACAATGTTCCAAGGTATGTTTAAAACTGTAATGAAAACAATTGACGATATAGTTGAGCATAAAATCAAGGTTGAAGCCTCAGATGTGACAAAACGAGGAGGACAGCTAAAACCACAACCCCAGCGTGGTGATAGTAAAGAATACCAAGGGACATCTTCGCAAGCTAAGGAATCTTTTCAAGGGCCACAGAATAGAAGAACTCAAGGCAAATGAGTATGTAGCTATTGTCGGAAGGAAGGGCATTTAGAAGAAAGATGTTGGAAGAAGCAAGGCAAATGTATGAGATGTGGTCAGTTGGGTCACTTTCAGAGGAATTGCTCTAGATTTAAGAATCAGTTATCGGGAAGTGTAATTGGGTCTTCTCAGGGCCAGAAGGGGGATTCTTCAGGGAAGCTTAAGGTACAAGGTAGTGTTTCTTCCATCAATCAACAACAGATTTCAGATCCTTCTAATGTGATTGGAGGTATAATTTCTATGTCTAGTTTGAGGGCACATACACTTATAGACCCTGGATCTTCGCATTCTTATGTGTCTATGCATTTTGCTTCTCGATTTCATGTGTCTCCTGAGTCTCTACCTTAGGTGTTAGAGGTGTCTATCCTAAGGGGGAGTGCTTGGTGATTGATAGAGTGTTGCACACTTGTGATGTGCAAATTTGTGAGCATGTTTTACTTGTTGGTTTAGTTATTTTTCCATAGCAAGATTTTGATATTATTGTGGTGGAATTTTATATGCTAGTGTTATTTAATTAAGCATGGTAGCTATATGTGTTTAGCATTCATGTTATTTATGCATTAAAGACTGAAAATTGTTATCACAAGGTTATGCCTGGTATTTGGTTTATGGGGTTGGCAACAGAGTGTCTATAGCTAAACTAGAGAATGTACTCTTCCTTTGTGGGATCTCAGATATGTTTTCTATTGAGTAGTACATGATTGATGAAAACCTTGGGTTATCTTGAGTTGTTCGGTATAATGCTATAGTGTTGATATCTAGTGCAATATATCCATAACATTGGTTGAGTTAAAGGAGTAGAAGATTCAACTTGAGATATTTCTTGACAAGGGATTCATTACGTTTAGTATATCTACATGGGATGTATCAGTATTGTTTATTATGAAAAGGTATGGTATTTTGTGATGGAATATTGAATACTAAGAGCTCAACCAGATGACTATAACGAATCATCACTTGTTATTTTATATGGGGAACTTCAGAGATGAGTGGTTTATTCAGTGGTATTATTGGATATGCTGAGTTGTATCTGTAGCCGTAATTGGATTGCTTTGTGAGAGGCAACAGTTGTGAAATCAAGGCATTATGTCTTCTTGTTAGAGGATATATTATTTTGAGGAAGTTTCAATTCAGGCATGGTTATTGATTCTTTAAATATGGAAGCAACAGTAATTGGAAAAATCCTACTTCAGTAGCAGAGGTATGTAACTTGTTGAGATTGGCATATGGTTAGAGATTCATTGATGGATTTCTAAGGTAGCTACGCCGTTAACTATATGACACAGGAAGATACACTTTCTCGATGGATTGGTAAGAGTGAAACGAGTTTTTAATTGTTGAAACGAGAGTTGATGACAACTTCAGTATTGATATTGCTTAATGGATTTGACTAGTATTACAGTTATCTAGAGGATATGATCAGTGTTACTATTTTCTAGTGGATATGTCGAGTTTTACAATTATAGTGGATCTGATAAATTTATTATTCATGGTGATGCCTTAAAGAATGATTAAGATGTTCATCGCTTCAGAATTGTATGGTAACAATGTGTGCTTTGAGAAGATTTATTCCTTATGAACAAAATTATCCTACCTACAACTTGAGATTTATTGCGATTATATATCCATGGCATTAGTGATTGACCTTTATAAAGCCATATTGAAGTGTTTACCAACCATAAGAGTTAAAGTATTGGTTTTTTCAAAGAGATTTATACATGAGATAATGCAGGTAGAGTACCATGTTATATCATCCGGGAAAGCAAATGTGTTAGAGGATACATTGACTTATAGTTCATGTTTGATTAAACTAAATGGGGAATGTTAGAGGAATTAACATTTTGGAGTTTTTGTGAGTTGAGACATGGTGTGATTTTGCGATTGTGGAAGCTTTAATTTTCTACTCTATTGAATGATTTCAACTATAGAAAATTACTAGTGGAATGAATGATGATAGACAACACGATTTTGTTCGTTGCTAGTGATAGAACTTTAACTTTTAGCAGAGTATGTAGTCGACACTTAGTGGAACCAACATGCATAACAGAATTCAACTACAGGTACTTGAAGAGATACACAAGACCAATTTAATTATGAATCCAAGTAAATGTAGAGTATTGAGATAATTTGAAGAGTTACATTTGATTTGTTTGACACGCGAAATTCTATGTATTCAACTAAGTCCTTGAGCTGCGAATAATCTGGAAGTAAAATATCAGCGATCAGTTGGTTTGTGACAAGCCTTTGAGATTTTTGAGTGGAAATGAATCTATTGCGAAAGGTTTCATTGAAGGAGTTACCCTGAATAGTTGAGAACAATGATGTTGATTGATAGCGGATTGGTTACCAAGTTTCCTCACCTTATCTATTTTGAGGGTATAAATGCTAATTCAAGTTGTTACTTATTTGTTCAGAAGATAGTTTGATTTCATGGGATGCCTACGAGCATGGTATTAAATATGGGTTCCTTATTTACATCTTGATTTTAGTAAGCAATTCAGAAGGCTTTGAATTCAGAATTGGGATTTAGTACATGTTTTCATCCTCAGACAGATGGCCAGTCAGAAAGAACCATTCAGATTCTCGAGGACATGTGGAGAACTTGTTCAGTTGATTCTTAGAATTCGTGGGATATACCTTTACTTCTCGTGGAGTTTGCTTAATATATCAGTTCTTTTGAGATTTTGGAAAGAAAGTATCCTTGGTTGTTTGAGGGTCGAGGTAAGTAAACTCTAAAAATTCGGGACGAATTTTCTTTAAGGGAGAGTGATTGTAACGACCCCAAAACCCGTCCCTATTTATTTTATATTTTTGGGAATTTTAATTTGACATTATGTGTGCATTTTATGTGTTGCATCATATTTTATGATTTGCACATCTTACTTGATTATTTGTGCTATTTATTTAGTTAGTAGTAATAATGGTTAATGGAGTTAAATGATTAAGTTGAAACTTTAGGGTTCTTTGTGAAAATATAATTTTAGGGGCTTAAGTGTTAAAAATAAAACTTGGGTGACCAAAACATAATTTTGGGTAAAATCTTCTTATAACATGCTTTTTCTTCCACTCTCTCTGTGCTCATGCTTTTCACCCAGAACATTCCTCGTTTCATTCTTAGGGTTAGGAGAAAAAGGTAAGTTCAACCTATTTCGATTTAATTCTTTTTATTTACTTATCCGTTTTAAAAACTAATTATATAAAAATGATCAGGGCGTTGATTAAGGTCATTTCTACCCGATCAAATATTATTTCTGCGATACTTTTTCTGGAAATAGGTAAGTTACTAATTCCCCTTAAATAGTAAAATGGTCATATATTTGCTATATGTGTGATATGTGGTGAAATTATTGTGAAAAGAATTTATTTGTGATACTTTTATATTTATGATAAAGGGAGTATAATTATACTGGGTAAGTGACTTGGTTTTTTATGCAAGGACGTATATGGAGTATGTTTATATACCTGAGAATGTTAGTATAAGTGTTTGAAAGTATACTCTACTCGTGGGACGGTAAAATATTAACTTGAGTTAAATGTTAAATAAGTATATTATAAAAATTATACTATTATTCGTGGGACAGGGAAATGAATGAAAGTATCCGTAAATGAGTATATTATTATATTAAAAAAAATTATACTTATACTTTTGGGACGGTAAAATATTTAAATGGAATAAAAGAAAATTATTCTATTATTTGTGGGACGGTAAAAGGAATGAAATAAACTTGAAAGTAATGTTTTGGGATGGTTGTTGCACTCCTGGTAATAGTATAAGTGTTAGTAAGTTATACTCCTACTCGTGGGACGGATGAATTTGGCTTGCAGGAGAATTTGGGAATTTTGAGTCTGGTTTGGACGACCGTCCATAATTGCTGAAAAAGGGAGTTGTTCCAATTCAAGTGATTTAAATTTCAATCTTGGTTTAGGTCTTAGGTGATATCCTAGAGTACCTAGAGGGTTGTTTTGGAACACCCTAGTGTTTGAAATGGGTTCCTTTGTGAACATAAGAGTTGTGGAATTTGACTAAATGTTAATTAGATTTGGTTGAACGTCTTTGATGTAGTTTGGATTGGTTCATATTTGTGGTGTTTGGCTTGGTTCCCTACTTTGGAATCATTGTCCTTGGCTGTTATTTAAGCAAGTATTCATTACTATGCTAGTGTTAAAGTCCAGCTGGTCTTGTGTTGTGGAGTCGGGCAGTGGTAGGGATTATAATGGCACACGACCCAAGTTCATTGTAAGGCTTCTACCATTGGTTTCTCATTTTAACCCCCAGTCTAGAATGGCCTTGGATGGGATGAACTAGCTCCCTCGAGTGAGCATTTGGGTTATGACTCTGTGTCATATTTCCCTCTCTGGTTACTTTGGTTCTATTGGTTATGGTTTGGTTTTCGGGATCCCGGCTTCAGCTATTTATGCTGCTCAGATGGTTTTCTCAGATGGTTATATGTTTGATTCGAGAACCTTGGCTCAGTATCCATGTATGAGTGTATAATTTAGCCTTATGTGCTGCCTGATGAGTTGGTCGTTATTTCCAACCGGTATGGGACGGTTGGCGATAGGGAGCCTCTCATGTTATGTGCTATATGCTATATGATTATTTGTTGATATAGGTTGTTAATGATTATCATATCAGCATGTAACGTAGTTGCATTTTAGTAGCTTACTGAGATTCATTCTCACCCCTTATTTGTTTACTATTTTAGATAAAGGCGAGTCCAGGGAATAGGATAATTGCACGGGAGGACGTCGTGGTGGTAAGAGTTTGGGATATGAGTTTTGTCAAGGTTACATTACATAGATGTATAACCTTTTGGGTAGAGTTCCCTTGACTTCATCATCTTGTAACACCTATATTTTGGATAATGTCGGTGTATGTACATTTGTATAAAAGTTTGTAAGCCTTCGGGCTAAATACTTTCGTTTGTGAAAGTGGTTTGAAAAGTTTGTTTGAAAGTTAGTGGAAGTCTTTGAACTTCAAGTGTGGATTTTGTTAAACTTTATGAAAGTATATTTCGAAAAAAATTCTAAAAGTGTTTTATAACATCTTCCAATCGTGTCCCGAGCGTGGGGCCAAGTAGGACCACGGGTCAGGGGAGCGACAAAAACACATCACAAAGATGAACCAATCCAACACACATCAAAAGATGTTCAACAATACCCCATGTAACACTTATTCACATTCCATAACACATTTGTTCACAAGGGAACCAATTTCAAACACTAGGGTGTTCCACAACAACCCTCTAGGTACTCTAGGATATCACCTAAGACCTAGACCAAGCTTGAACTTTAAATCACTTGAAATGAACAACTCCATTTTTCAGCAACCCTGGGCGGTCGCCCAGACCAGCCTGTGCGGGCCGCCCAAAACACTCTGCCCCAAGACAAAAACCTTCCAGATAAGTGTTCGGCCGCACACCCTATTTGGGCGGCCGCCCAACACATCCGCCAGGCCGAAAACTTGCTAATTTTACTCCCTTCGATTCACCGTTCCAAAAGTACGAATCAACATCTATCTTAACAAACATAATTCAACCAAACTGAGTTATACAACACAAATCTGACTTCTTTACACAACCAACATCAACTTTCCAAATACTCCCTTTGTCCCAAAATTACAAGTATCACAAATATTATCCAAATCACAAAATTAACAAGTACAAGTATGAAGTATAACATATATGACCATTTTAATATTTAAAGGGGAATTAGTAACTTACCTAGTTCAGGAAAAAGTATCGCTGAAATAAGTTTTGTTCAGGTAGAAATGACATATTCAACGCCCTGATCATTTTTATATAATTAGTTTTAAAAACGGATAAGTAAATCAAAAGAATTAAATCGAAATAGGTTGAACTTACCCTTTTCTCCTAACCCTAAGAAGAACGAGAGAAAAGTTGCAGAGTATATACACAGATAAAGAGGGAGAAAGAAGATAGTTATAAGGAGATTTTTTTTACCCAAAATTATCTTTTGGTCACCCAAGTTCCATTTTTAACACTTAAGCCCCTAAAGTTATAATTTCAACAAGGACCCTAAAGTTTCAACTTAGTCAATTAACTCCCTTAATTATTATTATTACTAACTAAGTAAATAACACAAATAATCAACTAAGATGTGCAAATCCTAAAATATGATGCAACACATAAAATGCACACATAATGTCAAATTAAAATTCCCAAAAAATATAAAATAAATAGGGACAGGTTTTTGGGGTCGTTACACAAAACCACCGTCCTCTCCTTCCTCCTACTCGACCTCTTCTCTTTGGCCTCAATTTCTTATTCCTTGCAATGGTATCTCACCCGCCTCCGATTTCTAGCCCTCCGCTGAAGTGGGCTATTCAGTGTGTGATTGAGGAGAAAATTGGTAGTGGCAGTGGGAAGTATAAAAGGGGAAATTGTTTGATTTACCAAAATTGAATCCGACCATTTCAGAACAGTTATGATTCTTGACTTGGGCAAATCTTATTTGGATATTCAATTGGGTTGTGGTTTTACGGTCGATAAGTTTGGGGAGACGATGTTGGGTTTCAAAATTGGTGTTCTGTTGTGTTAGGAAATAGGTTTCAAATGTTAGAACTTTTGTAGTTGATTTCATTGGTTTGTAGTTTTAAGGAATTTCATGGCAGACATTAAGAATGAAGATGGTGGACGTTTTGTTCTTAAGAAAAAAAACATAGTTACAGTTTCTATTTTTTTCCCCTTCTAAATCTTACAAGCATACATTTGTTAAAACCCCAACTCAAGTTAGTCAAATGGGGTCAAGTGACTAGATTCACTAATTTTATAGCAGAATGATGGATGGAGTGAGCACATTAGAAAAACTGAAAAAGTTCAGTGAGAAAATTTGAAAAATTATAGTTTAGTGAGAACATATAAAATTGACTTATAGTTCAGTGGCCAAAATATGCTTTTTGTCATTCAATTAATGTCTACTATCTTAGTTATATCTTAGGCTCCGTTTGTTTCGTCGTAAAATGTTTTACGAAAATGTTTTACATGTTTTCCGGTGTTTGGTAACCAAATGTAAAAAGAAATCAATGTAAATATTTTTTGGTCAACTGAAATAAGCTAGGTTTTTCGTAAAATGATTTACAGGTAACCTCCGTAAGTCATTTTCCGAAAAATGTTAACTCTATTACTCACACACCCACTCCCCATACAACCCCAGACTACCCACTCCACCTCCACTCACCCCCCTCGATCCCCACTAGAGCCGTCAATTAGGGATAACGGGACGGGACAAAACTATGATATCCCGCTATTATGCGGGACGGGACGGGATGTCCCAAATTCTTCGCGGGCCTGAAATACCCCATCCCGTCCCAAATCCACCTCAGGCTTTGGGACAATATGGGACAATGAGGGACAATAAGACGCGGACTAAAAAGTAGAAATTTAATAAAAATAGTCACCAAAGTGAAAATGAACTACGAATATAAAAGTAATACTACATTTTTCTTCATAAGGGAACTCAATGTTACTGCTACAATACAAATTGCCTACTATTGAATGGTGGTACATATGCAAAACTAATTAAAGGAATTTGCAAAGAGATGACAACAATTACCAAGTATTCAAATTATAAGAAAAAACTAAAAAGTACAAACACGGAAGCATCACAGTATGATATTCCACTACACTTTCACCATAAGGTTGACTGACTACTGAATATAACGTTGACTGGCTACTGAATGTTAGGGTTATTTGTTAAATTACAAAAAATGAGCGACTTCCTGTCCCATCTCGTCCCGTCCCGCTTTGTCCCACGTCCCAAATGGGATGTCCCGAATAGTCCCGCATCAATACGGGATTAGAAAATGTTGTCCCATCCCCTTCCATTTGTATGGCGGGACAGGACCGTCCCAAATTGACAGCTCTAATCCCCACTGAAAGAGTATGAAAATACTCTAAATATTCTTCTCATAAATATCTTTGTGTCTATGATTCTCGTTATAGGTAAAGATTTAGTTTAATGTTATTGTAGTATTAGCTGTAATTAATTAGGAATATTTTATGTTAAGTTTATTTTATTTCACTAACCTACTAATAATTCTCTATGGTAAGTTAGTGGTTTATTTTAGGAAAAGGTGGACTCTTCTTTATTGGTTGATTGGTAATTGATAACTTTCCAAGGTTAAAGATATACACGGCATCTCACAAAAGCCGTGTATATTTTGTGGAAGTTGGCGACTGGTCTTTTTCACGCCTTCACAGAATCAGTTGAGAGAGAGTTCCCTTTGTTCTTGTTCTTACTCATTAAGAGTTAAAGGTTTTTATGTTTGATTTGTTCTAGTTCTCTAGAATAGTTTTTGTTCTTTTAATTCGTTTTGTTCTTTCATAAATCTTGTATTCTGCAAGATCTTTTGATAATGAAAGTTTTCCAGCAAGAAGTTTCTTGCTGAAGTGTTTTCATTCATTTATTCCGCTGCTATTTATTATATCTCTGAACGTGTGCGTGTTGTCGTGTCAGTTGTTAAGACACTTGTGATCGTATTCCCTGATCACAAGTGGCTTTAACCAGAAACAGTCCTAGCTAAATTGCTTTCAATTGGTATCAGATCCTGATCTCGATACACTGAGAAGTGATCCTTGAAAGTAGCCATTATGGACTGTACTCATACTCGTAATAAGCCGCCTACACTAGATGGTTCAAACTATACCATTTGGAAGGCAAAGATGATCATGCACATTAAAAACATTGATCATCGTGCGTAGGTCAGTATTCTTGTGGGATATACATCCCCCACTATGGAATTAGTTGATCCAAAAGCAAAAGCGTCTGCTTCTGACGAAGAGAAAAAAGAAAAAACTTTTTTCCCAAAACCCGAGCAAGAATGGAATACGGAAGAAATTTCCCTTGCAAATTACAATGCAAAGGCTATGGCTGCCATATCTGATCATCTTGATCACAATCTGTATCGGTTATTCTCTAACCATACAGTTGCCAAAACTACTTGGGATATTTTACAACTTCATTGTGAAGGGTCTGATAGTGTCAAACAAACAAAATTAAGGAGATTGATTACGGAGTTTGAAAATTTAAGAATGGAAGAAAACGAAATGATTCAAGACTATTCTGCTAAAATAATGGATATTTCAAATGAATCATTTGCATTAGGAGAATCCATCTCCAATGCAAGGTTGGTTAGTAAGATTTTAAGAACTCTTCCAGAAAAATTTAACATCAAAGTCTCTGTCATTGAAGAAACGTGTGATACTCAGACCGTGAGTCTTGAAAAGGTTCTAAGTATTCTTACTGCGTTTGAATTGAACCTAAAAGTGCAGAAAACCAGCAAAGCAAAATCAATTGCTCTTGCTAGTGCTCTAACCGTGTCCAAAGATCTTGTGCAATTGTCTAAGGATATTGATGAGTCAACCTTGGAGGAAGATGAGTGTGCCTTAATAACTCAAAAATTCAAAAACGTTTGAATAAGAAACGGCAACTAAAATTTCCCAATAAAGGCTTCACTACTTCCACCAAGGCTGAACCATTCAGGAAGGAAACAAGTGATAGTGTGAAAAAACCTTTTCTAAGAACAAAATACCAATTGAGTCTTTTCAATGCAGGGCATGTCAATGATACGGTCACTATGAAAATGAGTGTGCTAACACACTCAAAAAGTGAGGGATGAGTTTATCAGCTACGTTAAGCGATTCAGATGATGACGATGAGATAGCTAACTTGTCATGTTATCGATCATCACAATCTTCCCCTTCTGACAGTGAAACTGATAGTGATGTTGTACTGTCAAATGACAGCTCAACTGACTATGAACAAAAAAGGTTTTTGGTATTAACCATTGTTTTGAAAACCTGAAAATGCAGGAGGGTGAAACTATTGAGTGTTTTTTGATAAGTTAATAAGCATTGTGAATGAGTTACATGTGTTAGGGGAATCATCCTCTGATGCTAGACTTGTGAACAAAATGTTAAGATCCCTTCCGAGTAGATTCGATGTGATAATTTCTGTGTTAAAAGAATTCTATGATAGAGACTATGAATTTTATGGAACTTAGAGGGATTTTAATTTTTTATGATGCATCACCATCTCCTTCATGCAGTGGAAATTTGAGAAAGAACTTGCTGTAATTTGACTCTTAGTGATAGTGAGCCTGACAGTGAATCTGACAGTGAAGATGAGTTGTCAACTGTCAGCACAACTGTCAGCTCAAATAGTACTAATGTGTATACCTGCTTGAATTCTACATCTGCAGGTGAGACTGAAGATTCAAAACAAGATGAAGAAGACTGTCTCACGTATGAAGAATTACATGAGAACTATGTTGAGTTGTTCGCAGATTGGTCAAAACGAATGGAACAACTCAAAGAGTTCAAGAAGGTAACTGAAAAACTCACCGCCACTAATTTGTCTCTTAAATCTAAAAATGAGAAATTGGTTAGTGAAAATGATTTTCAAAAGGACTCCATAGGCAAGTTAGAAGTCATGCTTACTAAAAGGAAATAGAGTGTGAAAAGTATAAAAAGCGATCTTGAAAAAGAAACTAACACTCTAACAAAGCTTAACAATGGTAAGGCTAAGTTAGATGAAGTTTTAAACATGGGAAATCAAGGAAAATCAGGATTAGGCTATGGAGATCCAATTTTGTCAAGGAAGGATAGAGCATTTCGAAAACCAATGAGAGATTTAAAGCTAATCACGTGTCTCCTCATAAAAGTAGAAAAATAGAAAAAAGTGATACGTGTATCACCATTGTTTTGCCCCTGGACATATACGTCCATTTTGTTACAAGTTGAAATAGGAACTTGGCTTGGAGAAGAACAGAGGCCACCTGAGCAGACAGTTGTGGGCTTAATTAGAGACTCAACTGTCACGACAACTTCAGTCTGCAACAAAAGCCGTTTGGGTAAGAAAGGAAACTCTGAATTTCAAAGTGGTTCTTACCTCCTTCAAGAGTAGTGTGGAAAGTGGCTGGTACTTTGACAATGGTTGTTCTCGCCATATGACTGGAACAATTCAGCACCTCAAAGACTATGAAGCCTTCAAAGGTGGAAAAGTCAACTTTGGTGGAGGAGCTAAAGGTCAGGTAATTGGCAAAGGTATGTTGAATGTTGATGGTTTGCCCAACTTGCATAATGTCTTGCTTGTTGATGGGCTAAGTCAAATCTGATTAGCATAAGACAGTTGTGTGATGATGATTTTTTTGTTAAATTTGATAAGTCCAAGTGTGAAGTCATTGATAACAAAAATGCATGTGTTCTTACTAGTATTCGATCCTCTGATAATTGCTACAAAATTTGTAGTTGTGTTGAGACTTGTCTCACTTCTAAAGTGGATGAGTCTGAAATCTGGCACCAAAAACTTGGTCATGCCAGTTAAAGAAAAATCAGTGATTTAATAAAATAGGGCAGCAAAAGGTTTGCCCAACTTGGACTTGAAAAAGTTAAGTGTGTGTGGACCATGTCAAAAACAAAAACAAACAAAGTCCAGTCATAAAAAGGTTCAAAATTTTGGGACTAGTAGATGTCTTGAGTTGATTCATACTGACCTAATGGGTCCCATGGAAGTGGAAAGTATGTCTCGAAAGAAATATTGTTTTGTGTGTGTTTGATGATTTCTCGCGCTATACTTGGATCATATTTTGAGAGAAAAATCAAACACAATTGAAGAGTTTTAAATATGGTACAAAAGGGTAAAAAAATCTTTATGGTTTTAAAACCCGTTAGGGTTAGGTCAGACCATGGTACGGAATTTGAAAACTCTACTTTTTCATCATTTTGCAATTCAAAGGGGATTACTCACGAGTTCTCAGCCCCCAAAACTCCACAACAAAATGGAGTAGCGGAAAGGAAAAATCACACATTACAAGAAATGGCTAGAGTCATGTTGAGTGCTAAAAATCTGTCTAAAAAGTTTTGGGCAGAAGCTGTTAACACGGCTTGTCATATAGGGAACCGTGTCTTTCTAAGAATTGGAAGTACCATGACCCCCTACGAACTTTTACTTGGAAAAGAAACCCACCTTAAAGTACTTTCATGTTTTGGGTGTATTTGCTACATCTTAAATGATCGTGAGTATCTTTCCAAGTTTGATTCTAAGAGTGACAAGGCCATTTTCATCGGTTATTCTCAAAACAGTAGGGCGTATAGAGTCTATAATATGAAAACCAAAACAGTTATGGAATCTATAAATTTTATTTTGATGATGCTACTGATCTTAATGTCAAAACGGCTGAGGATGATGTTACAGGTTGTACATGGGAGCCTGAACTGGTTGATGATGAATCTGAACTGAAGAACTTAAAAGAATCTGCAGATACTGCACCTGAGCAGTCAGTTGATTTACCATCTGAGCCAACAACTGACACCACAAGTGGACAGACAACAGCAGATACTCGTCAGATTCTGAAACCGAGGAAGATCATGTAAGCAGAAGAAATGATGTCTCTTCCAGGATTCAGGGAGATCATCCTACTTCCCAGGTCATTGGGGAAGTGGATGAAAGAATGAAGACAAGGGGAAAAATAATCAATAACTGTGACTTAGCATGTTTGTTGTGTGTGTGCAACCGCATACCATCAGGTAAGTTCTTGTTGTTTTGTGGCTAACTTTGAGCCCAAAAATGTCATAGAAGCCTTGAAAGATGATAATTGGAATAATGCCATGCAAGAGGAATTGATTCAATTGAAAAAGAATGACGTTTGGTTCTTAGTTCCTAGACCCTCTCTGTTGGGTTTCGTGCAATCATGCGCAGCAGAAGATAGACATGAATAAAACCCAATAGCCTAGATCTGCTATGAACAATAATTCATAATAACAAGATGAAAGAAACTAACCCTTGTAGATTGTTATGTAAAACTTGGATTAAGCGTTAAGATGAACGCCTTCTACGGTGATCCACATAACGAACAGATTTCAAGAATGCCTTATTGAACTTGACTGCTAGGTTCTTCGGATTGATCAACGATGTTGAAGAACGATTATTCAAAGCTCCTAATTATTATTATGACTTGATAATTGGGATTAATCAATCACAATAACCCAAGAATATAATGTGTGATTTATCTCTCTAAGAAAGACTTTTGAATGATCAAATCAACAACTAGGGAACAATTCCCATCAGTCTGTATTTATATTTAAGGGGTTTCAAAAACCCCTTAGGACTTAGGTTTTCTTGTTCAACAAGAGTTTTCCTAAAACTGATTCTGCGGGGAAAAACCATCTGTACGGATGTTTCTGAAAGCATCCAGATCATCCGATCGGATCCTTTCAGCAGGATCCAGTTTTTACTTCATTTTTCGCTCCTTTAATTATATGTTCTGCGTGTGTGACCCAATAGTATTATACTAAGTTGGCAACGAGTACGAACCAGTCAAACCTCGTAAGTCATAAGCGGACTCTAGCAAGCCCATTATGACTACCCAATTAGTATAAATTTGAACTCCAAAGTTTCCAAAATAGAACATAACACAATCTCTTTGTTACACGATGTCTATTGAACGTAAGCCATGGTCAATGGTCAACTTACATTGTTCAATGCTTTTTTGATCCCAAATGAATTGATAATCCAAATCTTATTTGAGCACGCGCCATGCTTTCATCAATACCATACATCGAGTGGCCAAAAGCTTGACATCTCTCTTGACGAGGAACAAATTCCATCTTGGCTTATTACTCTTCCCTACATGATTCCGATTATGCCAATCACATTCTTTATAGCTATCGGTTAGGGGTAACGTTTGAATATGTCAAATTTAATGTTCATCATGTGGAAGACTGTAATAACTTCAGGTCTAGAAATTCCAGTGATATAACTATATGAGATTAATTATGACATTGTGACCATGAACATAAATCTCATAGGGGTCAGTCCAGTATGTTCTCCAATAAATAACCATAAGTTAATTGTATCCCATACACCATAATCATCATATGATTATCTATTAAACTTATACTAATAATTAATCATAATTATCAGGGATGGTGATTATTATATTAAACAAGCAAATGTATAATAATCAAACATTCAATATCTTTATAAATAATAACATTAATTTTACAAACAATATGCCTCCTAGGGCATAACACCAACACTCTCACATTAATGTAATTGGGACTAAATGGATTTTTAAGAACAAATCTGATGAACAAGGCAATATAATAAGGAACAAAAGCACGTCTGGTGGCTCAGGGCTACACTAATTAGAGGTGTGGACTTGATGAGACCTTGCCCCGGTAGCCCGCCATTGAGTCTATCAGACTGCTCTTAGCAATTTCTTGCTTTCTTAAGATCACTCTACACCAAATGGATGTAAAGAGTGCGTTCCTAAATGGTGTTTTAAATAAAGGAAGTTTTGTTGAACAACCCAAGGGGTTCGAAGACCCCCATAAGCCTAATCATGTGTATAAGTTGAAAAAGGCGCTCTATGGTCTAAAAACAAGCCCCCCGTGCTTGGTATGGAAGACTAACTGAGCACCTAGTTCAACTTGGTTTTAAAAGAGGTGAGGTTGATAAAACCCTGTTCATTCTTAGGAATAAGGAGGGATACTTGTGGCTCAAATTTATGTGGATGACATAGTCTTTGGTTCTGCTTTGTAAAAACATGCTTAATACTTTTGTAGAGAGCATGACATCCACATTCGAGATGAGTATGGTTGGGGAATTGAAATTCTTTCTCGGACTACAAAT
>JAOWBW010001665.1:0-53473 GCA_026119855.1 Campanula takesimana | reverse complement strand
CCAAAATAAATTCCAAATAAATTTTAAACTCAACCAAACTTCAAATATAACACATCAAGCATTATGTAAACATGATATGAACATTTTAGCATAAAAATGGGGAAAAGCAACTTACTTGAATTTTCTCAAAGTTGCCGGAACTCGAATATTTTTAGCCCTCTACGATCCTAACGACGATCTAAACAAGTTTCATGTTTTAAGAAATGAGAAATAATGAGGAAGAGGAAGAAAATGAAGAGAGAAGGTAGAGAAGAAAAACTTACCCAAATTCCATGGAAAGCAGAGAAAGAGTTGCGGAGAGATGAGGGAGGGTGAAAGTGAGGAGGTGAGGGGAAAAAGAGGGAATAAGTAGGATGATAAACTAGAATTTACACATAGACCCCCCTCCCTACACATTAACTCAATCATCTTATATTCCCCACTAACAATTAAGGACCCAAATAAATTCCACACTAGCACAAATGATCAAATTAAAATGCTAGTCATAAAATATTACGAAACATAAAATGCACACATAATTATTTAATTAAATAAATAATTTAAATAAATAAATAAGAAAAAATAAATAATTAAATATTTATTACTAAGAAAATAGAGGCGGGATTTTGGGTCGTTACAATCTACCCTCCTTAAAAAGAATTCGCCCGCGATTCACTCATCAAAATCACAACGCGCGGTCATAATGAGGCGACAAAGTATCAATTCGCATAAAGCACTCATAACCTCTATCATTACCAATTAAATATTTCATACATCGTCCCCACGACTCAAAAAACCGACACATTTGAACACATACGCATCTCAAGTATACTCGTATCAAACATTCTAAAGTTAACTTCCTCTTTCATCCCGATTTTCAGATTCTCAAGACTATCACTTGTCACCCATTCTAAGACATAGCTGATCGATCCTGATTAGCATCGCTCTCCGTCAACCTTTAAATCATCAACATCCATAAGTTTTTACTTTTCCGGTTCATCTACACGCATTGACGATCTATACATCAACCCACGTAATCATACTACTACCGGACAATTAAGAGAAGGAATAGGGCTAACCCAATGACTCAATGATATACTCAAAAAATTACCGTCATCAACTATCCGGTCAAATGCGATTCCACTACCACACTCACTTTCCTTATAAGATAAAACATAATACTGTCATAACCTTTGAATTTCTCAACTACTAGCATTGCCTCATACTTAGTTTTCTAAGGAAATATATCCATCAACTTTTGATAGTCCGTTATCATAACGTTTCAACTTGGTCCCAAAATAAATATAATATAACCGCCTAAGGTAAAATCACTAAAATCACAACAAATTCCAAGTCACAGATAGTTCCACTTATCAAGCATTAATCCTCAAAATATATGCAAATACTTTATTACTCCTCAGAAATTCAAAATATTTAAACCATCTCGGGCTTAATCAACTTCTTACTATACAAGGCTAAAGAAATTTTTCCATCCCCAAAATTTTCACCGTAGTGGCTATATCTTCATGGATTACCACTATAGTGCTTTCACTCTAATTAACACCTTAAACTAAAGGTACAATATAAGCCCAAAATTCTTAACACAAAATGTCCACTTAAATCCACGTTAAACTACCATCAATACATTACTCCCATTTAAATTAATAATCCGTGCTTACCAAAAAAAAAAAAAAAAATGATTATAACTTCCACAATACTCATAACTCATTTTGCTTTAACTCAACTCCAATCATGTGCTAAAATGATCCCAAACAAGTTAAGGATTTCTTCATACTAAACAATTCTGGTGCACTCACAAAGATGTACCAAAAGTAAAGAAAAATCTCTTATTGAGAAATTCTCAAATTGAATCTTTAACTCTTTTAACCAACCGATACTATATGTTCACCGATTTACCTATCATTATTATAGCCCATACCAACTCATCATATAACCCAAGTTCCCTATCGGTTAAGCGACATATCGCACCCAGTATAAATTATACTCAAGACTTCAACATTAGTATTGCCAACTGAATAAGCTAAATTCCCAGCACAACCTTATAATAAAGATTTTCTGATTTCCAATATAGAACCTGAACATTATATATATACTTAGTATGCTCCTAAACGAGTCAAACATACCAATATAGAAATATTCTCCACCTATCGATGGCACACAAGAAATTCGTAACACATGGAAAGCCAAACCATACCACTTAACTCATCAATATCTCGCATAGGTGACATAACTAATCACCCTATATATACCAGTAGCAATCACATAGTTCCCCATTCGCGAATACACCAACATGAATCCATCAATGATAACAAACATGCGAACATAGCACGAAACGTTGTCCACCTTACGAAATAGATACGCCCAAGTCTTCAAAACTCGTGCTCTCGATCCCCTAACCAACTAACCCCAATGGAACCAACACTATATGTCACCCATCCTATTCTGATATAAACAAGAAAAGGAACACCCAACGTCAATATCACGACTCATAAGTCAACCAACTCCTACCTTAACCTCATCTTCCAAGAAAACTTAGTTTCCTAAACCGCTCAAAGTTATAGCACCCAAGTATTGAACCCTATTCAATATCAGAGTTCTTATCCTCCTTCAAAATCTAAACCATTGCTCTGATAACAACTGTCACGCCCCGGAAATCTAAAAAATCCATATATATAAATTTACATAATACACATCTCCAAAATTTTCAAAATACCAAACACGGGCGCGTGAATTCAACTATAAAATCTATACCATCAAGCAAACCTCAACGAGATTATAACTCGGAGACTAGAAACAAATGCGGAAGCAAGAACAACTATTAACAAAAATACCCAAAGTGCAACCGTATATATAAAACACTGAATGACTACAAACCCACAATAATATGTGTAAAGGCTCCGAAGGGCAACTATCCCAAATGCGATCAACCTGCTCAGAAGATTCCCGCTACAACGGACCTCACAACGCTACCACTTGCTTTCCTGGGGGGGGGGGGGGTTAAGGAAAAACAATTTGAAACAAGAAACGGGGTGAGATAAAATCTCAGTAAGTTACTAAATGCATCTACATGGCATAATATCATGCAAATCAACGATAACTGAACAAGTAAATCACATAACAACAAATGAGAAAGCTTCCTATCGCCAACTGTCCCATACCAGTTGGAAATAACGACTAACTCATCATGCAGCACATAAGTCTGAAATAAACACGTAACAAAGGATACTTAGCCAGGTTTCACCAAACTGATAGAACAATCGCTGCGCAGCTTCAACCGATCAACTAATCAACAATAGCAGTATAACAACTGAAGAGAACCCCGGTCAGAACCGACCAATCAATCAATCAACCCATCAAGCCATCTTCATAGTAGCATAAAAGCTGAAGAGAAAACCCCTGGTACCGGAACCAATAACCAAATGAAGTGTCACAAGGGAAGGAAACATGCCACAAAGTCATGCTCCAAGTAAAGCTAAAATGCACACAAAGGAGCTAGCTCTTCTCACATCCAAGGCCAATCTGGAGGAGGGTAAAAATGGGGCAAAACAATGGTCAGCATCACAATGGACTTGGCTGTGCCATCATAATGTTTCGCATCGCCCAAACACACATAAAATACCAGCTGGACTTTCAAGTAAAGGCTAAGTAATAAAATACTAGAACAATGAACAACCATTGATTCCAAAGTAGGGAATCATACCAATTAATCACCATAAAAGATGCAAACGATTACTCAAGAAGAGTTCAACAACAATAGCACAAGGAGTTTCTCATAAAAGAGTCCAACAACATTGACCATTAAAACATAATGATCCCAAGATAAGGCATGTACCAAATACATCCTAAATATGATACCCACAAGTTAATCATAAAGAGCACAACCCAAACGGTCGCTCGCAAATGGCACAATGACTATTACCAAAATGACCCTAAACATTTACTCATAAAGATATACTAGGACTATGAACTCAACATCTCATCACACCTGGAATTCCAAAGTAGGAAATCAGAATGAATACACCTTAAGGTAATCAAACCGTAAGTACCCAATTGCCAATTCACGCTTTACCTCCGTCCATAACGAACCAATTCTAAACACCCCAAACGAATCCAAAGGTTACCTTATTAGAACATGATCACGACCGGACTAAACCCTACGCATTGGTGTTCAATAACCACCCTCTAGGTACTATAGGACATCGCCTAAAACCTAGACCAAGTCTTACTCGAAAATCAATTCGATTGGAACAATCACGAATACATCATAAGATGCCCAAACATTCCCAAACAATACTTGATCAAATTTCATAACATCATTATTCACAAAGGAACAAATTTCATTACTAAAGAGTTCCACGGTGCCCAACTAAGTCAACTAGAATAGTACTACGGAACCTAGATCGAGACTACACATTGATCTTAAACCTTAACTAAAAGACAACCATTATTATCTGCAACCATTCTTCCAATATAACCATTTCATAGTACTCGAAAATATCTTTCCAACGATAGTTTACACGTCTAAAACGGAGTCAGGACGAAGAAGTTATGGTCTCCGGAAGATTGAACGTAAAACGGACAATTTTTTTAAAGTGTTCGGCCTGACATGATGAAAAATCCCTGTTTTAGCCCCGAATTTCACTCCTTTCATTCTAAAACTTAGGAGTACCTATATATACTTCTATCCTAACATTTAAAGACAAGAAAACTCAATTCATGTACCTCTAAAACCCAAATAACCCCAAAATTATTAAAGAACATAAAACTAAATTTCACAACACAAACTTAATCACAAGGGACCCAATTCTATCACTAGAGTGCACTACAACGTTCACTAAGGTCGACTAGAAGGACACCCAAGACTTAGACCAAAACTCATTCTTCAATCACAAAATAACAAATGAAAGCCTTCAGAGGTTCTGTGCGGCCGCCCACTCGAGTCTGTGCGGTCGCACAAAAGCCATCAAACAAGAACAAAACCTTTCAGATAGATGTGCGGTCGCCCACCATATTTTGGGCGGTCGCCCAACCCTCTGGTCTGCCGGAAATTGGGAGGGATGAACTGGGTTCTCCCATTTCTCATACCCATTTCACACATTCTCAAAATCAATACTTCCCACATGAACCCCAAAGTACCCAAACAACAACTAACCAAAACGGGGACCTTAATAACACCATCCATCAACCAAAACCAAGATCAAATCTCAACATTCAACAAAACACCATTTTTAATCAAAACCCAAAATAAATTCCAAATAAATTCTAAACTCAACCAAACTTCAAATATAACACATCAAGCATTATGTAAACATGATATGAACATTTTAGCATAAAAATGGGGGAAAAACAACTTACTTGAATTTTCTCAAAGTTGCCGGAACTCGAATATTTTTAGCCCTCTACGATCCTAACGACGATCTAAACAAGTTTCATGTTTTAAGAAATGAGAAATAATGAGAGGAAGAGGAAGAAAATGAAGAGAGAAGGTAGAGAAGAAAAACTTACCCAAATTCCATGGAAAGAGAGAGAGAGTTGCTGGGAGAGATGAGGGAGGGCGAAAGTGAGGGAGGTGAGGGGAAACGAGGGAATAAGTAGGATGATAAACTAGAATTTACACATAGACCCCCCTCCCCTACACATTAACTCGATCATCTTATATTCCCCACTAACAATTAAGACCAATAAATTCCACACTAGCACAAATGATCAATTAAAATGCTAGTCATAAAATATTACGAAACATAAAATGCACACATAATATTTAATTAAATAAATAATTTAAATAAATAAATAATAAATAAGAAATAATAAATAATTAAATATTTATTACTAAGAAAATAGAGGCGGGTTTTTGGGTCGTTACAATCTACCCTCCTTAAAAAGAATTCGCCCGCGAATTCACTCATCAAAATCACAACGCGCGGTCATAATGAGGTGACAAAGTATCAATTCGCATAAAGCACTCATAACCTCTATCAAGTACCAATTAAATATTTCATACATCGTCCCCACGACTCAATAAACCGACACATTTGAACACATACGCATCTCAAGTATACTCGTATCAAACATTCTAAAGTTAACTTCCTCTTTCATCCCGATTTTCAGATTCTCAAGACTATCACTTGTTCACCCATTCTAAGACATAGCTGATTCGATCCTGATTAGCATCACGCTCTCCGTCAAACTTTAAATCATCAACATCCATAAGTTTTACTTTTCCGGTTCATCTACACGCATTGACGATCTATACATCAACCCACGTAATCATACTACTACCCGGACAATTAAGAGAAGGAATAGGGCCAACCCAATGACTCAATCATATTACTCGAAAAGAGCTTTCCAACGATAGTTTACACGTCTAAAACGGAGTCCGTACGAAGAAGTTATGGTCTCCGGAAGATTGAACGTAAAACGGACAATTTTTATAAAGTGATCGGCCTGACATGATGAAAAATCCCTGTTTTAGCCCCGAATTTCACTCCTTTCGTTCTAAAACTTAGGAGTACCTATATATACTTCTATCCTAACATTTAAAGATAAGAAAACTCAATTCATGTACCTCTAAACTCCAAATAACCCCAAAATTATTAAAGAACATAAAACTAAATTTCACAACACAAACTTAATCAAAAGGGACCCAATTCTATCACTAGAGTGCACTACAACGTTCACTAAGGTCGACTAGAAGGACACCCAAGACTTAGACCAAAACGCATTCTTCAATCACACAAAATAACAAATGAAAGCCTTCAGAGGTTCTGTGCGGCCGCCCACTCGAGTCTGTGCGGTCGTACAAAAAGCCATCAAACAAGAACAAAATCTTTCAGATAGATGTGCAGTCGCCCACCATATTTTGGGCGGTCGCCCAACCCTCTGGTCTGCCGGAAATCGGGAGGGATGAACTGGGTTCTCCCATTTCTCATACCCATTTCACACATTCTCAAAATCAATACTTCCCACATGAACCCCAAAGTACCCAAACAACAACTAACCAAAAAGGGGACCTTATAACACCATCCATCAACCAAAACCAAGATCAAATCTCAACATTCAACAAAATCACCATTTTTAATCAAAACCCAAAATAAATTCCAAATAAATTCTAAACTCAACCAACTTCAAATATAACACATCAAGCATTATGTAAACATGATATGAACATTTTAGCATAAAATGGGGGAAAAGCAACTTACTTGAATTTTCTCAAACCGGAACTCGAATATTTTTAGCCCTCTACGATCCTAACGACGATCTAAACAAGTTTCATGTTTTAAGAAATGAGAAATAATGAGAGGAAGAGGAAGAAAATGAAGAGAGAAGGTAGAGAAGAAAAACTTACCCAAATTCCATGGAAAGAGAGAGAGAGTTGCTGGGAGAGATGAGGGGTGAAAGTGAGGGAGGTGAGGGGAAAGAGGGAATAAGTAGGATGATAAACTAGAATTTACTCATAGACCCACTCCCCTACACATTAACTCAATCATCTTATATTCCCACTAACAATTAAGACCCAATAAATTCCACACTAGCACAAATGATCAATTAAAATGCTAGTCATAAAATATTACGAAACATAAAATGCACACATAATTATTTAATTAAATAAATAACTTAAATAAATAAATAAATAAATAAGAAATAAATAAATAAATAATTAAATATTTATTACTAAGAAAATAGAGGCGGGTTTTTGGGTCGTTACAGAAAGTTTCATGGGAAAGTCACGATATCGAGAAGGTTATGTAAGAATAATACTCGCAGGTAATTGATAATATGGTGTGGTATACCATATTTTTGCTATTCTTGAGTTCTATTTGTTATTTATATGTGTTATAATTTCGATCAGTAAAATTCGAGGACGAATTTTCTTTAAGGAGGGGAGGATGTAACGCCCGTCTTAATTCTTGTTAAATTCTTGACTTGCATAATTATATGCTATTTTAATTGAGTTGATTATTTAACTAATTGAGCAAGTTTAGGACTTAATGGTCCAAGTTGAAACTTTAGGGCCATTTGTAAAAAATTAAAGTTTAGGGGCCTTTTTATCAAAGTTGGAACTTGAGGGGCCTAATTTCAAATCATTGAAAGTTCATAAGGATAAACTTTGGTTTGCCTTTTCTGAGATCATTGTTTCCCCAAATGTTCTCGTTCATTCTCTCTGTCTCAGAAGATACTTCCTCCGGACTCAATTATAAGCAACAAAAGTGGGTTTTTTCTGGACCTAAATATAAGCAACTCTAAGGGATTTCAAGACTATTTAATACTCTCTTACCAAAAATGACCCTATTTAATTATTCATTTTCAAATACAAGTGCACATTTATTACACATTTAATATGAGCATATATTAGTAATTTTAACATGTTTTTATTATAAAATCAAGACAATTAACTAACTTAACTACTTTTCTTAATATGTGTGATTTTAGTTATTTTTGCTTATATTTGGGACCGGAGGGAGTAAGTTAGGGTTTACCCTATTCTCGATCCCTCTTGCTTAATTATGCATCTGTTCGAAAATCCGACTCCGCATAAATGATCAGGGCGGTGAGTAGAGCATTTCCTGCCGAACATAAATTAGTTTAGGTGAATTTGATTGCGGAGAAAGTAAGTCACTAGCTCCCCCTTACTTGTAATAACATGCCTATATGTTATTCTTGATACTTGTGCTTGTTAATTTTGTGTTTGGAACAAGTTTAGTGATACTTGTAAATTTGGGACAGAGGGAGTATTATAAATCTCTGTAGAAAAGAAGGAAAATTTATACTCCTATTCGTGGGACAGTGAAATATTAACTTGATTAAATGTTTATACAAGTATATTAGAAAAATTATACTTATACTTGTGGGACGGTGAAATGAATGAAAGTATCCCTAAATGAGTATATTAGTATATTAGAAATTATACTTATACTTTTGGGACGGTGAAATATTTAAATGGAATAAAAAAAAATTATCCTATTATTTGTGGGACGGTAAAAAAAATGAAATGAACTTGAAATAGTGTCCTGGGTATGATACTTCACTCCTAGGTACTCTTGGTATTGTTATTATGTTAGTAAAAGTATACTCCTACACTTGGGACGGAGAATTGTAAGCCTGGGAAAGAAATAAATGTTTGCTGGAAAAGTGACTAGGCGCCCGCCCGGGGTACTACCGAGTGCCCACCTGCTTGCCCAATTTTAGAACAAAAGTTCTGTCGAACTTCAAGCGCGCGCCTGGTATGCGCCGAGCGCCAGCTTGCCCTGCACATTCTTAACCGAGCGCCCGCCTGGTCTGGGACTGGCACCCGCCCTCCTGCCTGCCAGAAATCCCTTCTTGCTTGAACCAATGTTGTTTAAACCCAATCAAGTTAGGATTGTACCAAGGCCTTGAGCCTTAATCTAAGATGTCCTAGTAAGTGTTGTGGTACCTTAGGGGCATCATAATAATGGTCTTGAACATGAATATCCATAGAATTAAAATGAGAACTTGAGCCTAAGAGTAAGAACTCTTTTAATTGTCTTGAAAGTGCTATGAACAAGCACTAATGTGTTATATGTGTCTTGAAACCAATGTTTGTGTACCTTAGGGGCACTAGAACAATGTCTTGAGCTTGAACATCCAAAGTATAGGATTAAGAACTTGTAAGTATGAGATGTATAACTCATCTACTTAGTTGAACTTGAATTATAAGATAATTAAATCTTGTACATGACTTGAATATCCAAAGATTGGAATAATAAATTGAGTATAAGATAATTAATTCTTGTACATGTCTTGAACATTCATAGATGTGGATTGAGAACTTGAATATAAGATGACTAAATCTTGTACTTGATTTGAAACCAACTCTAACACTACTTTGAACCCAACCAAACCAAATCCACCAAATACTCACTTTGTCCCAAAATTACAAGTATCACAAATAAATTCTTTTCACAATAATTTCACCACATATAACATATACAACATATATATGACCATTTTAACATTTAAGGGGAATTAGTAACTTACCTATTTCCGAAAAAAATATCGCAGCAATATGTTTTGATCGGGTAGAAATGACCTACTCAACGCCCTGATCATTTTTATATAATTAGATTTTAAAACGGAGAAGTAATTAAAAAGATATAAAATCACAATGGAATGAACTTACCTTTTTCTCCTAACCCTAGGAAGAACGAGGAATGTTGCCGAACATTACAAACACAGAGAAAGAGAAAAGTGATAAGTTTATATTAAGGTTTTTACCCCAAAATTACATTTTGATCACTCAAGTTTCATTCTTAACACTTAAACCCCTAAAGTTATATTTTCACAAAGGACCCTAAGGTTTCAACTTAATCATTTAACTCCTTTAACCTTTATTACTACTAACTAAATAAATAACACATTTAATGATACAAATAATGCTATTTATAAAGTATTATGCAACTCAAGAAAATATTATCTAATCACATAAAATGCACACATAATTTCCATTTTAAAAATCCCCAAAAATATAAAATAAATTGGAACGGGTTTTTGGGTCGTTACATAACTCTTAGCAAGAATCAGTGTCCTAAGACAACTGATGAGCGTGAGAGAATGAATGGAATCCCATATGCTTCAAAAATTGGATCCATCATGTATGCCATGATATGTACTAGAGCCGATGTCTCTTATGCTTTGAGCATAACGAGTAGATACCAATCGGATCCTAGTGAAAGTCACTGGATTGCTGTCAAGACGATTCTTAAGTACTTGCGAAGGTCTAAAGATTCGTTCTTGATATATGGAGGTATGGAAGATGATCTCGTTGTAAATGGTTACACGGATGCAAGCTTCCAAACCGACAAGGATGATTCAAGATCGCAATCTGGATTTATGTTTATGCTTAATGGTGGTGCTGTAAGCTGGAAGAGTCCTAAGCAAAGAACCGTAGCTGATTCTATAACTGAAGCTGAGTATATAGCTGCATTCGATGCTGCTAAAGAGGCTGTTTGGATTAAGAAGTTCATTGGTGAACTAGAGGTAATAGACCTTTATTATGATAATAATGGCGCTATTGCTCAAGCAAAGGAACCTAGATCGTATCAGATATCCAAACACATACTTAGGCGTTTTCATATTATTTGAGAAATCATTGATAAAGGAGACGTGAATATATGCAGAGTACCAACTGAAGATAACATTGCTGACCCATTGAAAAAGGGTCTTCCGCAAGTGAAGCATGATGGTGATATTAGGTCTATGGGTGTTCGATACATTAATTATGATTAATTACTAGTATAAGTTTAATAGATAGTCAAATGATGATTATGTGTATGCGATACAATTAGACTTATGGGTATTTATTGGAGAACAAATACTGGACTGACCCCTATGAAATTTATGTCATGGTCAAATGTCATAATTAAATCTCATATAATTATTTCACTTGATTCTTTAGACCTGAGGTTATTACGGTCTTCCATATGATGAACATTACGTTTGACATATTCAAACGTCACCTTAACTGGGTAGCTATAAAAGATATGATTGGCATAATCGGTATCATATAGGGAAAGCTAATAAGCCAAGAAGGGATTTTTTCCTCGTCAAGAGAGATGTCAAGCTTTGGCCACTCGATGAATGGTATTGATGAAATGCATGGCCATGCTCAAATGAATTGATTGGATCAATGTCATTTGTATTAGGGTTAATGACAATTTAGGGCCTGAACTCCAGGGGGTGCGTCTAAAAGGGGCCTGGGTTTATTTTTTTCCGCTAGATCAGGGCTTCAAATCATTTTTTTTTTTGGCAATTAAGGGCTTTTTGACGGAATTCGTTAGAAACTCAGTTAAGTGACCATGTGTATGGCACGTGATTAACAGATCAGTTAGTTTGAACTGATATTTGCTATCAAGGGGTTTAAAGCAAATTCTTAAATTTAAAGGGTTAGAAAAACCAAATATCTTACCAAGATTAAATAATTATTTTTGACCAAAAATAATTAATTTTTTCTTTAGATCAATATAATTATTTAAAATGCCAAAATATTAAATAATTATCTTAAATAAATAATATGTATTTTTGTATTATTTTAATGCATAATTTAACATATTAAAATTTTAAGCAAATTTAACATAAATTTTTGTACAAAAAATAAATAAATTTGATCTTTTGCAAAAATATTTTTATGTCCTAAATATCAATTAACCCTTTTTATATATATTAAGTAATACAGTAAGTACTTTAAATTTATGATCTTTAGCAAAAATAATTTTCATGCCTATATATTAATTAACCGTTATAGACATACTCTAGTAGTCCCTCCGTCCCATAAAGATAGTCCACTTTTTTTCGTTGTTACTACGAGGGAACTTTGAGCAGTTATAAATGCTACTTATAATTATGTTAATATGAATCTAAAAATTGATATTAATAGTATTTATAATGGTGTATCAAAAACAATTTCAAAAATTTCATTAGAATAATTAAAAGTAGCCTTAATTATTACTCAAAGTTCCTTCGTAAAACTCATGAAAATAGGGGGACTATCATTCTGGGACAGAGGGAGTATAATTTTGACTTGTTGAGTTTTTCTTAATTTTTTTGAAACATAAATAAGAACTATTGTACATTAGTTACATATACAATACCATTAAATGTACAATACCATGATGCACAAATTCATAAAAGTCAAACCCAACCCACCTTCTTCTACAACAACTCCGGCCACATCTCCGGCCAATTCGGGTGACCCAATGACTCCTTCAGGAGTGCTGGGCTTTCTGTGCTACTCCGAGAGGCTGGCACATTCTCTTTATCATTCCTTGTTGAGATAGATCCCGTCCCTTCTAACAAAAAACAACAAACAAAAAAAAAAAACAAAAAAAACCCAGCAAGAACAGCTCCAAGCAATCAGATTTTTTCGTGAACAGACATTTTTTCCGGCAGCCTAATCTTTATACCTTCATAAGACAAACCCAGCACCATCATCAACCACCTTCTTACTCAAAATCAATACATGAGAAGGAGGATTTGGAGGAAAAAAAACCCTTCTTCTTCTCCAATGATTTGGGGAAAAATCAAAAAACCACCAACGGAGCAAATCTACATGGGTTAAATCAAAAACCCACAGCCTCACCATCTTCACCGTCGCCAACGACGTACCCATCTCCTCCCAATCCCAACTATCCGGCCAACGATTTAGGGAAGAAGAACGGTGGTTGGGGAAGGTGAATCTGGTGGGTTTTTCTGGGGGGGGGGGGGTAAGGGGTAGGGCGAGGAAGACCAAGGGTAAAGGATGGAGGAGGCGGCGTCTGCTGGAGTAGAAGGGGATGCCACCGGAGAAGAAGGTCGGAGGTGGAGGTGAGGACGGGAGAAGGAAATGGGAGAGGGGGAATACGTGTGACGGTGTGAGGAATGGGGAGATAAAGAGATATATATATATAAATTGTTTTCCACCCTCCCCTCACTTTTAAAAATGTCATTTAAATCCTTAAAAGTCAATGAGAACTCAAAAACTAACTATCCATTAATCACGTGCCATGCACATGGTCACTTAACTGAGTTTCTAACGAATTCCGTCAAAAAGCCCCTAATTGCCAAAAAAAATTGATTTGAAGCCCTGATCTAGCGAAAAAAAAACCCATGCCCCTTTAGATGCACCCCCTGGAGTTCAGCCCTAAATTGTTATTAACCCTTTGTATTATCAATACATTTGGGATCGAGAAAGCATTGAACACAGTAAGTTGACCATTGACCATGGTGAAAACCGCATAAAGGGAAGCCACTGCTATTATATTTAACGGTAACAGATACGGCCGTTGGCGCCATGCTAGCACAAGAAGCTAAGGATTCCTGAGTAGAAAATGCCATTTACTTCGTCAGTCGGAAGCTACAGTGCAACGAGCTCAATTATTTAGCGTTAGAAAAGACATGCACTGGACTAGTATGGGTAGTCTCCAAACTCAAACACTACATGGTATCTCACCCTATACGGTTGGTATCAAAGATGGATCCGATCAAGTACTTGTTTGACAAACCATCAATATCTATGAGGCTCGCCAAGTGGTCAGTATTTCTGGGAGAATTCGACATCACGTATGTTTCAAGAAAGGCAGTTAAGGGGAGAGCTATAGCAGATCAGTTGGCAGATTCTCCGAGCACTGAAGAACGAGGGCCAGACCCTGAATTTCCAGACGATGGTATTTTTGCAATGGAGGCCATAGACAAGTGGCATTTATTCTTCGATGGGGCCGCAAACAAAAAAGGCAACGGAGTGGGGCTTCTTCTGGTCGACCCCAAGGATGAGCATACCCCAATAGCAATAAAATTGAACTTCACAACTACTAACAATGCTGCTGAATATTAGGCATGCATAGCGGGCTTGGAAGCAGCCTTAAAACGGAATGTAAAGGTGTTAGTACCCAACCTGAAAATGAGTTATTAGGCATTCTAGAACTCACAGGGACCTCCCAGGTATTTACGAACTGCGCAGGACTTATCCAGGATTTCCCAAAAAGCCCAGATAATAAGATATTGACGACATAATTGGATGAAGCTACAAAGATAGACGTTATCTAATCATCCTCCAGAGTCTAGATTGATCAGAGCCTTGGAAACCGAGCCAACCACTTGGTTTGGCCGGCGGCCACATCTTCCGGCCGGGCGGCCAGTCCTTCCAGGTAAGATTTCCCTATAAATAGGTGACCTCAGTTCATAATTTCAACACACAATTCTCTCCCCCTAGTTCTACAGTCTAAACTGCAGACAAAACTCTCTCTCTAAGCCTTTCCAACAATCCCGAAGGTCCAGCGAATCCGCGCAAGAGATTCGACTTCGTTCTTGTCAAGATTGGTGAGAATTCTACATGTTTTCTTAGCTTAGATCTAATTTATGCTAGTTTCATTATGTTTATACATCTATATTCATGTGATTCATAACGTGTTCTTCATGTTCTTGCTAGAATTTATAAAATGCTCTATGACTAGGGTAGCAATCTTCATGCTTATGTGTTTATATCATATATGTTTTTGATGTTCTTATTACTATGCTAGATTTAACATGTTAGATCTATAATTGTAATCCCTTTTCATAATGCATAGCCGATGATGATCAACGAGATCTACGAACTATTTCTAAACCCTAAACTTTAGGTAATTATTCCCATTGATCTTATCAATGGTATAATCATTATTCTAGGATGTGATCATCTTGTATGATTCTTTTTCCTCCCCCTTCATTATGCATGATCCCGCTTCTTCTCTCTATTCCGATTATGTGCGAACTACGTCGACCTGAGCTTCTCATCACGAGAGGAACGTAGGCAATCTTCGGATCCAGTCTCAAACAGTAACACACTACTAACACATTCATCATGATAGAAAGTCCAATCTATCGGGCGATAGGAGTGATAACTTGATATTCTTCTCTTGTCGTAACTTGACCCCCGAACCCTCTCTGTTAGTTGTTTCTCAATGTTTTAGCTCGATAAAAACAATGTGGCGACTCTTAATAAGTTAAATACCAACTTGAATATCCTAATCCCATAGAAAAGATAAAATAAGATAAATAAAAGAAAGACTCTCTCGTGCGTCACCCGCATTTCGGAAAGGGTATTCACAGTGGCGACTCTGCTGGGGACTATCTTTGAACATCTTCAAACATAGAGGTCAAACTTTCGTCAATATCATGATTGTACTTACTTGTTCTTTTCCCCTTGTACTTTATCTCTTGTACAGATCTGATTCCCTTGTAATTTAGTGCGTTAATATCTTAACTATTTCCTATTGTACCTCTTTTAACTATTTTGAATTGTATCCATGTAAATACAAAAACACTCTGTTTTCTCCCTTAAAAATAACTAGTTGTTGTCCGCATACTACCACTAGGTTTGTGTCACACTGCACACCCTACTGGATACTCCACTGAGTGTACAGATTTTGGTGATCCTGTCGCCTCTATCTTCGTGGCACCCGGGCTATCTAACTCACTATTTTCACTTGTGAAGTAGTCGAGGTTAATCCTTTGTTCATTTCTAAAACCATGCACTCACAGAGTGTTGTTCATATATATGTTTAGGACATAGAATTGCTTAATCCAATCATGTTTGACGCTTAGGATCCCCCAATTTTATTAGAACCTTTGTAAGGTACCTTTAGGATTCTTTGTGACCAGCACAGGTGTATAACAACTTTTCAATCAAGGCAAACCAGCTAGAGGAAGCAAATCAGCAGACCAGCATTTCAAGTTGCCGATCAACTTACTACTCAAGTTGCCGATCGACAAAGACAGTTTGTACTGGCCGTCAGGTTACATCGCTCTACTTCAAAGACAACCTTACCGATTGTCTTTGTCCTATCGTACTGTCTTATCTGAATGTAGTTTATCTGCTTTGTAATGATTGCTGCGCCGTCTGATATATAGCTATTTTTAGCTCTACTGTCTCTACTTGCTTTTTGCAGGTAACCGGTTGAGACAAAAGGGTCTTTACCCATCAAGCTTTTCAAGACATGCGTGTACTCCATATCTTCGTCATTAATGCTGAAGATACCGCATTTAATGCTCCTCAACTACCCAGCTGGAATTTGAATTTGCAAGCCTTCTTCAACAAGACTCAATTCATTAACTCCTCTTATAAATAGAGGACTTAGAGCATTGAAGAGGGTTGGTGATTTTAGTGCATTGAAGAGAGTTTATTGTTTAGAGCATTTAGTCTTTATATCTGGCAAAGCCGTGCTTGTAATAGACTAGGGATATCTAATAGTGCTCTTAACCCAAATCCAAGTTCTGAGCAAACTTGGTAGAGGACATAGAATTATTTACACTGTGAACCTCTCTAAATACTTGTGTTCCCTGTTACTTATTTTGTCCTTGCCGGCTGGAACTCTATCACCGGCAGATCGTACTTGTTCTTACTGATTCATTGTAATTTCTATTTACCAATCGCTTGAAACTGCATTGAACTTTGTGAAATCACTTTGTGTTTAAACCAAGCTCTCAAAACCATTTCATACTGATTTTGTGTGAGTTAAACTAAGTCATATCTTCTCCGCTGCGCTTACTGATAATAGTTTGCAAACTGATAAGTGACTTTGCATTTATAAAGTGTTTTCCTCTAAAAGCTTTAAATAGGCTATTCACCCCCCCTCTAGCCTACCAATTGGGCCTAACAATTGGTATCAGCGCTTGGAATTTTGAAAGAAATTTCCAAGCTTTGCAGCTTGTTTGCCGATACCATGGCAGAAAAAATCATGCAGTCATTCAACATCACTACCATTCCGTTGTTGAATGTCAACGAGTTTGGTGTCTGGAAATCTCGTATGATGAAGTATATGAACTCAATCGATGACCGGTTGATGAAGGTCATAGAAGGTGGTCCAATAATTCCTTTAAAAGTCTCAACCACCTATAGACCTATTCCCTCCACTCCGCTAACAGAACATGCTGATCGTGACACTGAACAAGAAACCCATGTTCAGATTGAAGAAACTTTGGTTGAGAAACCAAGAGAGGAGTGGACTGAGGATGACAAACCTTCAGCCGGCCTAGATGGAAAAGCATGCCACATTATCTCTTGTGGTTTGGATGACAAGCAATACAAACTCATTGACTTGTGCTCTACGGCTCAAGAATGCTGGAACAAGCTCCTTGCTTACTTTGTAGGTGATGAGCAGGTGAAGGACAACAGACTCTACGATTGCATTGCTGAGTTTGAATCCTTCAAGAAACAAGATGGTGAATCACTAAGGAGTGCCTACGACAGATTCTGCGAGGTAAGTAATTTATGTGCTTTATTAGGTAATGTTTATACCATGAAAGACCTAAATATTCATTTTCTAAGTTCTTTGGGAAATGAGTATCATACCAAGGTCACTGCTGTTAGAGAAGTGAGAGACTTAAACAAGACTTCTATTCAGAATCTTGTGTCTAGTCTATTCCTGTATGAGAGAGAACTGCAAAAACATAACGTTCTCGATAAAAACTTCAAAAACTTGTCTCTATCAGCTCAGTCACAGATATCCTTCCCTTCAAACAAATTCCCTCCTATAGATCCCCATCCAACACCTTGCAGTTCCAAAACCCCAGAAACAACCTCAAAACAACCTATGGAAGAAGACGAATTTGCAGCCTTCGCTAGGAACTACAAAAGGTTTAAAGACTTCAAAAGGATGCAGAAAGGAATCTACCAGCAACCAAAACCATTCACACCATCATTTCAAAAACCAGCAAGCTACAACAAACCCTCAACTAGTTCTACTGACGGAAAGAATAACAGAGGTGATCTTGTCTGCTTCAACTGCAGAAAACCTGGTCACTTTGCTTCCAAATGTCCTCAACCAAAATATGAGTATGTGAGGAAGTCATTCAGCAAGAGACATCCTAAATCTCAAAGCTTCGTTGCCGATGAAAGCACAGAAAAGGCCTTACCGGTTTGGTGTTTAACTGACTCAGACGAAGATGCCGATGAAGATGAAGATGCCACTGTAAGTTTTGTTGCCCTAGACTTGGAAGATGCCAATATATCATCATTACCAACTCCAATCTACCGAGATCCATCTCCTCCAAGAACTCAGTCAAAGAAGAAGCTGTTGGAAGACCTCAACCACACTTCAAAGAAATCAGTGTCAAAGCTGAAAACCCAAATGGATACAAAGTTCATCAAGTGGGAACCTCACTCTATGGGTAGTGTATCTCTTCTCACGTCACTGCCACTAAAACTAAATCCTTACCGATGGCCAGAAATTTCTCATTCACTGAACATCCAACCATTGCCAGAAGCTTATCTAAACCCATCTCTTCTCTACCTGACTTCTCTCCCAAACCTATTCCATCTACCACCAAAAATTTAGCAGATCCTTTTCCTGAAATATCTAAAGCTGAAATGGTAGAGATAATGGATGAACTTTTTATTGATCATGAGAAGCTGAGTAGCGTTCATAAAGTGATGGCTGCTGATTTCAATAGAATTTCTGCAGAGAATGACTTGCTTATGTCTAAACTTAAAGTTCTCAAAGGACATGAGCTTGAGTCTGTTCTTCTAAAGAAAGAAAACCTAGATCTCAAAAGTCAAGTAGTAGTATTGATAGCTCAGATCGAAGATCTTGTGAAAAGAAACAATCATCTCTCAAAGATTGTTGATTCTTACACAAAATCTAGAGTTGTTATTGAAACAATCCTACAGACCCAAATGTCATATAAGGAACAATCTGGGTTAGGATTCGATTCCAGCAGCAGTAGCTCCACTGAAACTTGTGCGACTGAGAAAAAGGGTGAGAAAGTTGAATATAGTTCTGTTAACCCAGTACATGTGGATGCCAAGCCAGTATATAGTGTTATTGCTATGAAGTATCCTAAGAACCAGAACAAAAGGAAAGATAAGCACAAACAAAGCTATGTTAAGGTTGTTGACACTGAGTTTGCCGATAACGGTATTCTTGGTGAATACATCAGCAGAGCAAGTGCTGCCGGTCTAACCACCTCTGCTGCCGATGGACAAGTAACTAAAAAGGCAACTGCCAAAGGTAAACAAAATGGGAAGAAAGGCAACACTAGCACCTTTAAACCTACTAAGTTTGTACCTGCTCAATCCTCTAGTTCTGCCGATGCACTGACTAAATAGAATGATGTTCTACTGACTCCACAGTCTATCAGTCAAGTGAGATGTTCTAATTGTTCTGATTATGGTCACAAGGCTCATGAATGCCTCTTGAAGCACCTATCTGGACCTACTGAGGTTGCATCCTCTAGTGGTGGCCAGATGTGGTTGCCAAAGAGGAACTAACCCTCGGACCCAAGAATAAGGGGGACCATAAGCATACTGTTTTATTTCAGGAATGCTACATGACCTCAACTGGTGCAAGCAAGGACTTGTGGATTCTAGATAGTGGATGTTCAAGGCACATGACAGGATTTGCAGATCTACTTGCCGAAATTTCAGAAGCATCAGGTCCCCCAATAGTTTTCGGTGATAATGCCAAAGGAAAAATCATCGGTATTGGTACCATCAAAAGAGGTGCAGTTACCGTACAGAAGGTCTCTCTAGTGGATGGTTTGAAACACAACCTTCTATCAATATCACAATTCTGTGATAAAGGAATGCAATGTGTATTTACTACTTCCAGCTGCTATGTGAAAGACATTGCTTCCAACGAAACTCTTCTCACTGCCAAAAGAAAAGGTAACATTTATGCAGTAGACTTAAGTGCTATCACTGGTGTTGCTAATGTTTGTTTTGTAGCTAAGAACATCAGTAAGAACTCATGGCTATAGCACAAGAGACTCAGTCACTTGTGTAGACACCCCGCCTTGGACCTCTCACCCCGATTGCATACAAAGTATTTTTATTTAACTTATTTTCATTAATTTCTGTTACTTCGGTTAAGTTCCTAACTGATTCCGTTAGTTTTGGACTAAACTGCATAACAGAGTTAACTTTTAGGGTCATTCTGTCCTTCTCTACCGCGGGCGCTTTCGGAACTATTAACGGGCTGCGCGCACGTCCCGACCCTAAAGCCGGACCCGCGCGCCTCCCATTATGGCAGTAACGGATTGCACCTTATTTCCCTCCCTTTTCTTATTTACAAACATCTTTTCTTGATCACAAAAACCATCTTTTTACATCCACATTCATCCCCCCTTTTCTCATTAACTCCCAATCCCACACTTCTAGCCTTTTCATTAAAACAAAATATTTCTTTTTATTTTATTTGATTTTCTTTTATTTCTTTTATTTATTATTTTATTTATCTTATTTTTGATTGGTCAATTCCATCTCACATGGATGATCATCTTTCCCTCCATCATTTCCCTCTCTTTTTTACCTATAAAAACCATCATCTTCTACCTTGGAAAGGGACCCAATTTTTGAGACTTGAACAAAAACTCTACACAAATCATCTCAACAATCCTTCTCTACAAAACACTACACAAAGTGTTTGCACAACATTTTCTCTACAACAACACCATTTTCAAGTCCAAGTTTGAAGTCCTCTTTCCTAAGGTACAACATCTCTTTTCTTCTCTTATTTTATTTGTCTAGTCTTACTAGTATGCAATCTCCATAAAAAGGGATACAACCAAAAGGCCACTTCACTATTGAAGTTTGGCCAAGGTTACATCCCGACATTCCAAACTTCATTTAATTTATATTTCATTTCTTAATGTAATCATTTAGCACTAGTACAACATGTAACTATTTAGCATTAAATTAATAAAATCATTTTTTCCCCTTTTTTTCTTTACATTATAATTGTTAGCATTGTTAATAAATTGAAGGACATTTAGCATTAGAACACCAATAGTAGCAAGACCCGCATAAGCGGGGCGGAGTGGGTGTTTAAGTACTTCCCACTCCGTCACCTAACCCCCGAACCCTTCTCTCCCGAATCTCTGGTTTTGTACATAAATTAGGCTATTTCTAGGTTTTTCTTATGTTCCTTTAAAAACATAGGTGGCGACTCTAAACAAATCTAAAACAAGTTAGACATCCTAGGATAATTCACCGCTCTAGCCAAGCCATGGTTCCCCGGGGTATCTACAGTGGCGACTCCGCTGGGGACGATAGAGGGTTAAACTTGCGTTTTCATATTTGGTGTTCTTATTACTGTTTTCTGGGCATTCTGGTAAAAAGGGTGGGAAGCGCGCGCCTCTGGCCTTCTTGGCCTAAAGCGTGCGCGTCCGACCCCAATTACCAGAATCGCCCACCTCCTTTCTTGTCCTTCAATTCCATGTTTCTGTGTTAACAATTACTGCAGGGGAAAGAATTTTTTATTTAGGGTCAAGGCAATCCCTTGAACCCATTGATTCACAGGTACTGCCCAGAATCGGGCACCTCTGCCCCTCTTTGTCTACCGCGCGCGCCTTCCGCATAGGCCACCCAATGCGCGCGCTTCTGGGCGCATTCCCAGAACAGAACAGTACACAGAAAACAGAACAGAGCAGAATGACAATGTGTGGGCACCGGGCCTGCACAGGACTTCTTTTATTTTCTGTTTATTTTTATCGGTCACACGGGTGATTCGAACGTTGTAATTATGTGCTTATTTGTTTTTTTATTTATTTCTTTTGAAAAAAAAATAAAAATGTTTTGTCACATGTTAGACCTCACACTACATGCACATATTCTTATCAACTGCTCACTATCGAGTCGCACAAGTCCAACCCCAAACCCGTCGAGGCCCGTCCTAGAAAGTTTCAAGCTCCACTCGACCTTGGCTCTTTCGAAGCGGTAAACCTCAGCCTGTGGCGTAGTTCATGACTACATGCCTGGGGTGACCTTTGAGCCTCATATTCAAGCCGAGCACAAGCCACACAATTCTAGTCTAGGGTCTAACACTCCGTGACTCAAGTCGGTTTCCATGTGCCGAGATTTCCCTAAACTAATGTCTTCAAATCATACATGCCAATTTGTTGCAATGGACGAAATAAAACTCCGTCCCCAAAAGTGGCTATTTTGGACGAAAATAAAAATCCGTCCCCGCATGTATGATTTACTACATTAATTTAGTTTAATCCCGACACATGTAGGGCTCACAAGCGTGGTGGAATCCGATGAGTATATGGGACCGCGGGAAGGTCTATATACTACTGTGACGATTCCACTATTTTTTCTAGAAACCCCAAAAAGGACTCCGTCCTTCCGACTTTTGTAAATAAAAAAATAAAAAAAAATAATAAAAAAAAAAGAGTCATTTTCTTTATATGGTTGATTTTGTGTTTGTGGGTTAAATTTATTTTACTCAAAAGGTGTTTGTGGGGCCAATCTAAGATCAACCGTGCTCTTCCAATAGGTCCAATGGCTTCCAACGGCGACAACAACAACGGTGGAAATGATTTCGTGTCCAACGAAGGGTTACTCAACGTAATGAAATCAATGGGGGAACAAATGGATAGGATTGTCGAGGATGCCCGCCGTAAAGACAATTTGTGGCAAGCCCGTTTCGATATCGACAAGAGGATTCACAAAGAAGAGGTTTCCGAACTCAAGGCCCGTCTTGATTATGAAAGAAGAATTCACAAGGAAGAGGTTTCCGAACTCAAAGCCCATTTGCAAGAACTCACCGACAGCAAAGCAAAGTTCAATGATAAAGCATGCTCAAGTGGCCCGACCCTCAAAAGCTACAAAGGTACCACCAACAACCGAGTTTTCACTCCTCTCCAAGGAGTAACCGAAGCCGAGGCATTTGAAATTTTGGTGGCAAGAGGGAAGATCAAACCTTTGGAGGGGTACAAGCCGAAGGCGATACTGAAAAATCATGCTCATGGTGAATGGTGCGGCTACCACAAGCATAGTGGCCACACTACCGAAGGGTGCTTCCTTCTCCGAAACATCATCCAAGATTTGATCGACAACGGCGAATTTACCGTGGGTGAAGAGCAACTCATCAAAGAAGTGGCTTGGTTTTGAAATGGGGCTTCAACAAAGAGGATGACGACAACAATCTCCGTTTCTCTTTCTCTACCTAGTAGTAGGAATAAAAAAAAAAAAAAAAAAAAAAAAAAAAAAGTCAAAAGTCCTCTTAAGTGTGCATTAATGTTTTCTCTCGTCCCATGTTAAGTGTCGAGTCTTCTTATCAAATAAAAGTCGTTCTTGTCCTTATACACTCTTCCAAGTTGTTCGATCTAATTCTTGGCAAAATGATGAAAAAATGTCTAAACAAGTTTTAGAACAAGGCCATCACTTGAACGCCTAGGGGCTAAACATCGACGCCAACATCAACGACGAAGCCAAGACAAACAAGGTGGAGCAACAATCATGAAGAAGTCAAGCAAAGTTTTCAAGGGGGATTAAAAAAAAAAAAAAAAAAAAAAAAGAGCTCGCTAGGTTGAAACCATCAAATCAACCTAGGCAAAAGTTAGAGCACACAAAAAAAAAAAAAATAAATAAAAAAAAATCCCCCTCAATCAAAGAAGTTCACATCAAGATCAACATCATTCCATCCACCAAAGGAGGACGAAGCTACACGACGAAGCAACAATTCCATCCCGAAGAATGGAGAATTCACAAGAACTACTGTGACCTGAGCCTCTACACTGGAGGAACGTAGGCAACCTGCGGGTCCGGTCTCATGCAAGAAAGAAGATATGTTTAGCCCTAGCGCGTTATGGTGATTGACCTTCATCTCGAACTTGTCAAGACATCTTTGTACGATTCATTTGCCAATGAATTAATCACCAAAAAGATTGAACAACTTTCTTAGATTTGGAACCATTTCGCGCTCCTTGTCGAGTCTAGGGACTTCTATTCTTTCTGCATACTCCCAATTTCTTGCAATCAACTTGGGGCTTTCCTTCTCTTCTCTCTTAATGACTTACTTGCCTTCGCGAGTCATTCAATTCAATAAAAAAATACATGTCAATACTAGGGACACTTCCCTAGTCAAGTCAATATCACTCATCATTAGTGACAAAAGGTCTCCACCGCAAAATCACATGTCTCTAATCCTCAGCTAGAGTCAATGCACACTTCCTCATTAATCGAGTCAAAAATGAAGACGCAAAAGAGATGCCCGCTAGATTGAAAACCCGAAAGGGCGGTCTAGGCAAAAAACAGGGTGCGTCATAAAAAAAAATGAGAGAGTGAGAGAGAGAAGGGAAAGAGAAATGGAGATCTCTGGCCTCTAAAGAAGACAACTACACGAGCTCTACATTGGATCTCCTCAGCAAGTCAATTCCCCACCGAGTCAACTTTGGGATTGCAAAAAGCTCGACAAGATATGGCACCATCAAAGGTTGTCTTGGGTTATCGGCATCATTTTCCAGCAGTGTGCATTGTTGGGTTCATGAAAAGAAGGCCCGTGGTAACCAAGATCCATCCGAGAACAAGCCCATCATAAAAGGGCACGAGGTTGCACAAATAATCCCTAGCTAGTCAATTGGCTTGGGCAGCAAATAGCAACAACATGTGTCTCAGTTTTAAAGGCTTCTTCAAGTATGTGCTTCTAAAGTACGCCAAAAGGCTCCGAGAAATGGAGTAGCTCTTGCCATATCCTCTCATGTTTATTCCCTCACACGAGGACGAGTCACTCTTGCTTTGCTCAACAAATGGTGACGCCCTAGGGGCTATGTGACTCAAGAACAAGGGATTCTTTTGCTTCATTTGGCAATCAATACGCCCTAGGGGCTATGCTCAAGAAAGATGTGTGAGACTATCCTCAAAGTCCCTCAAAAGGGATGTCAAAAAGCCCTCTTGTCACGTGTGCCCGTGCTCGTTCCCCCAATCAAGGATGGACCTTTCTCGCAATCAATGATGGCACTCTAGGGGCTACGGTCAAGTCTTAAAGGCTCCCTCGGCAAAGAACAATTAACTCCCCAGCAGTATCCCCAGCCGAGTCATGTGCAACATTGAAAGCTTCCCCAATTCGGCACCGAAGGTCTCAACGGGCTTCGCAATCTACAATCTTTTGGGTTACGGCATTACAGTAATTCAAGCAAAGGGCAGTATTAGGGCTTCGCGACCGACAGTGTTTTGGGCAACAATACTCGAGCAAGTGCAATGTGGAGTAGTCTTATAGCTCCATGAAAGAGATCAAGCTTCAAAGGTCTCTCAACACTTCAAGTCAAAGGCCTCTTGGTTTTAAATGAAGACTCCGATGTTATGAATGAAGTTGATGATTTTTGTTAGAACTTTCAAGCGAGATTTTGAAGGAAGTCTTAGAGAAAAGGAAAAAGATTCAATATGCTAAACTCTAATCAAAACAGGGTTATAGCGGGAAATTCCACGGCCAATCCCAATGTTTCTGCAATTCAGCACCCCCTTCTCCAAGATCAAAAGCACAAGGTGCAGCTCAGATAAAGTTGGGCCACAGCACTAGTTGCATCCGAAGATCCGTCATTAGTTCAACTCAAGAAGAGTCAAGCAAGCATACTCATTTGAGACTTTATCACACCAAGACCTTATCCTCCGCGACCTCGACGGCACCGCAAGACATTACCGCATCCTTTGACATAAGCCCTCAGCCATTTGGGTATCAACCAAAATGAGGCCATTCATCTCCCCAGTAAGAGCAAGAAGGAGATCTCTATCAAAAATTCTACCAAACGGTACATCCGCTCTCAATGCCGAGCCAATCACGAGATAATTTGGGGCTTTACAATGAAAGGTCTTCACATCTCGCCATCTACAAGCCCACGACACTTGGGGCTTTGCAATCTCTCGAAGCTTGGCATCAACGATCTCCTCTTGGGGCTTGCTCACTACAACAACAAAGGGCGATTTACTCGAATGGGCCAAGAGCTGATTTATCTTGGAGCTATGCAAGTCCCTCAAAATTTGGCATCAAAGGCATTCTAGGGACTTTACAATCAGCAACCCCTCATCTCGGCATCAAAAGCCTTTTGAAGCCCCATAATCGACAAATCTCTTGGGGCTAGACATCAATCTTCGTTGGGCACACCAACGACAACAGAATTCAAGCGAGGCAATCCGGACTTCGACTGAACATGACTTGATCTTGGGTTGGCTTCACAAGCACACAATGGTTAAAATGGTTCACCCACAAACTAAAAAAAAAAAAAAAAAAAATCTTTTCCTCACATGTGTGCATATTCTTTCCTTTCTAATAAAAAAAAAGAAAATAAAAAAATAACCATTTTTCTTTTTCTTTTTCCCCTTCTATGTGCAAAAGTATGTGCTTTACTTTGCTTTGCTCCTAGCTTCTCATCCAGTATTCTCCATTATCCTTGAACTACGCTGGTCTGATTCCCTTCAAGGGATACGTAGGCAGCCTTTGGCACGACCAATCCATCATCCAGAGTACCATCTCGCCAACCCATCATCAAGAGCGTTCTCTCATCAACATCCAAAGAATGGACATTCTCCATCAAAGCATCCTCCGCGGACATCAGAAATCCATTTCCACTCAAGCGGCAATGGTAAGTGAAGGTATGAACATCATTCATTAATACTTTCCTCAAAATCACACAGCACACAAAAGCAATTTCTTCATTCTTGCAAATCTCTCTCTCATGCAAAACTGCTTTCAAATCACATTGCACCACGAGCACAATTTCTCTCTTCATTTCACACTTCATGCATCTTCTTGCACTAGCACATATACCTGCAAAGCACATAACAGGTACCACCGCGAAGTCAAACAGCATCTGCAACTCGAGGCATTTCATCCCCAGCAGAAAATGGTCAACAGTCAACCATGCCCGCACCCCACAAAGTCAACAACATAAGCAGATGCGGCTCCAAGTCGGCAACTCGGTCCATATCGAGACAAGCTCCCATGAGCTCCAAGTCGGCAACACGGTGCATATCGAGATAAGCTCCCATGAGCTCCAAGTCGGCAACTCGGTCCATATCGAGATAAGCTCCCATGAGCTCCAAGTCGGCAACTCGGTCCATATCGAGACAAGCTCCCATGAGCTCCAAGTCGGCAACTCGGTCCATATCGAGAGAAGCTCCCATGAGCTCCAAGTCGGCAACTCGGTCCATATCGAGACAAGCTCCCATGAGCTCCAAGTCGGCAACTCGGTCCATATCGAGACAAGCTCCCATGAGCTCCAAGTCGGCAACTCGGTCCATATCGAGACAAGCTCCCATGAGCTCCAAGTCGGCAACTAGGTCCATATCGAGACAAGCTCCCATGAGCTCCAAGTCGGCAACTAGGTCCATATCGAGACAAGCTCCCATGAGCTCCAAGTCGGCAACTAGGTCCATATCGAGACAAGCTCCCATGAGCTCCAAGTCGGCAACTCGGTCCATATCGAGACAAGCTCCCATGAGCTCCAAGTCGGAAACTCGGTCCATATCGAGACAAGCTCCCATAAGCTCCAAGTCGGCAACTCGGCCCATATCGAGACAAGCTCCCATGAGCTCCAAGGCGGCAACTCGGTCCATATCGAGACAAGCTCCCATGAGCCCCAACTCAACAACTCGGTCCTTATCGAGACAAGCTCCCATGAGCTCCAATACAACACTCCAGCAAAAGACGCTCACACAGGGAGCGCACCCCTATCTCTAGCTATTTCAAATTACTGTTTTCATTGAGTCTTTGCTTTCTTTTCTTTCTTTTTCTTTGTCGATGTCCTCGGCGGGTATTTTTACTTTCGTTGACGCGTTTTGCTTTGCAATCCACGTCGCTGAGGGGCTCTGTAGACACCCCGCCTTGGACCTCTCACCCCGATTGCATACAAAGTATTTTTATTTAACTTATTTTCATTAATTTCTGTTACTTCGGTTAAGTTCCTAACTGATTCCGTTAGTTTTGGACTAAACTGCATAACAGAGTTAACTTTTAGGGTCATTCTGTCCTTCTCTACCGCGGGCGCTTCCGGAACTATTAACGGGCTGCGCGCGCGTCCCGACCCTAAAGCCGGACCCGCGCGCCTCCCATTATGGCAGTAACGGATTGCACCTTATTTCCCTCCCTTTTCTTATTTACAAACATCTTTTCTTGATCACAAAAACCATCTTTTTACATCCACATTCATCCCCCCTTTTCTCATTAACTCCCAATCCCACACTTCTAGCCTTTTCATTAAAACAAAATATTTCTTTTTTATTTTATTTGATTTGATTTTATTTCTTTTATTTATTATTTTATTTATCTTATTTTTGATTGGTCAATTCCATCTCACATGGATGATCATCTTTTCCCTCCATCATTTCCCTCTCTTTTTTACCTATAAAAACCATCATCTTCTACCTTGGAAAGGGACCCAATTTTTGAGACTTGAACAAAAACTCTACACAAATCATCTCAACAATCCTTCTCTATAAAACACTACACAAAGTGTTTGCACAACATTTTCTCTACAACAACACCATTTTCAAGTCCAAGTTTGAAGTCCTCTTTCCTAAGGTACAACATCTCTTTTCTTCTCTTATTTTATTTGTCTAGTCTTACTAGTATGCAATCTCCATAAAAAGGGATACAACCAAAAGGCCACTTCACTATTGAAGTTTGGCCAAGGTTACATCCCGACATTCCAAACTTCATTTAATTTATATTTCATTTCTTAATGTAATCATTTAGCACTAGTACAACATGTAACTATTTAGCATTAAATTAATAAAATCATTTTTTTTCCCCTTTTTTTCTTTACATTATAATTGTTAGCATTGTTAATAAATTGAAGGACATTTAGCATTAGAACACCAATAGTAGCAAGACCCGCATAAGCGGGGCGGAGTGGGTGTTTAAGTACTTCCCACTCCGTCACCTAACCCCCGAACCCTTCTCTCCCGAATCTCTGGTTTTGTACATAAATTAGGCTATTTCTAGGTTTTTCTTATGTTCCTTTAAAAACATAGGTGGCGACTCAAAACAAATCTAAAACAAGTTAGACATCCTAGGATAATTCACCGCTCTAGCCAAGCCGTGGTTCCCCGGGGTATCTACAACTTGAACTTCAAGTATCTATCGAAGCTTGCCGGTTCAAATCTAGTTACCGATCTGCCTCAAGTGTCTGCTGATCAAGCAAAGAAATGCAAGGCCTGCCAGCTTGGAAAACAACATAAATCATCCTTCCGAAGCAAGCCCTGCATGTCCACTTCTAAGTGCCTCCAATTGCTATATGTGGATCTATTTGGCCCCACAACTACAACAAGTATTGGGGGAAATAGATACACCTTAGTTGTAGTAGATGATTTCTCTAGATATACTTGGGTGGAAACTTTTAGTCACAAGGATGACAATTATGCCGTTGCTACCAAGTTATTCAGACTACTACAAACCCAGAAAGAAAGCGATATCTTCAGTATGAGATTAGACAATGGCACTGAATTCAAGAACTATGGTATTGCTCAGTACTGTGATGATCATGGTATAGACCACAACTTCTAAGCTGCCGGTACACCACAACAATATTGTGTCGTTGAGAGAAAGAACAGGACTCTTATAGAAGCCGGTAAGACCATGATTGCTGAAGCTAGGCTGCCTAAATACTTTTGGGCTGAAGCCATAAATACCGCCTGCTTCACACAGAACAGATCCCTTGTCAACAAATTCTATAACAAAACTCCTTATGAACTCTGGAGAGGTAGAATTCCCAACATTAGATTCTTCAAAATATTCGGCTGCAAATGTTACGTGCTCTACAATGGTAAGGAGCACAGAGGCAAATTTGATGAGAAAGCTGATGAAGGAATCTTTATTGGATACGCTAAACATAGTAGTGTCTTTCGAGTTTTTAATAAGAAACTTTTAAAAATTGTTGAATCTGTTCATGTAACCATTGATGAATTTGATTTGTTAGAGTTTGACAAGGATCCAAATAGTACTAATGCTTCTAGTGCTTATGATATAGGTGAATCCAGTAATTCTAACCCTGCAGGTCAAGTACCAGCTACTGATCCAGTCATTTCAGTAGAAGAACCAGCAGATACTCAGTATTTCCCATCATCGGCAGAACATGATCATGCCGATAACTTTCATAATCCATTTGCCGATGCAAACTCTGCTGATCATCCTGAAGACAGATCCATCCCTCAGCCAATTTCTGTTATAAGACCTATCCCTTAAAGTTCTAATCCTCCTCTCACTTAAAACTCCTCTTCTCTTCCACCATCTGCTGATCCTCCTCTAGAATCTTTACAACAAGAATCAGTAAGACACGATGTGCCAAGAGAAGTTAGTGCAGTTCGTGATCATCCATTAGAAAATATGATTGGTGATGTCTTTGGTCCAAGATTAACTAGGAACCTTAGCAAGGAATTTGATAAAAGTCTCTTCTTATCTGCTATGGTTTCTAACACAGAACCAAAGAAGACTGAAGAAGCTCTTGCTGATCCTGGTTAGGTTAAAGCCATGCAAGAGGAATTGAATCAGTTTGAAAGATGCAACGTATGGGAACTTGTTCCAAGACCAACTTCTCAGCAAGTTATTGGTACAAAGTGGGTCTACAGGAACAAGTTGGATGAAGCTGGGAATATCACAAGAAACAAATCAAGGTTAGTTGCAAATGGATACCGACAAGAAGAAGAGATCGACTACGACGAGACATTCGCTCCTGTTATAAGATTTGAAGCTATAAGACTTTTCTTAGCCTATGCTGCCTTCAAAGAATTCAAGCTATATCAAATGGACGTGAAAAGTGCCTTCTTGAATGGAGAACTCCAAGAACTTGTTTATGTTGAACAACCACCTGGTTTTGAGGACTCTAAGAAGCCTAATCATGTCTACCGATTGAAGAAAGATCTCTATGGCTTGAAGCAAGCGCTAAGGGCATGGTATGAAACCCTTTCTAAGTTTTTACTTTGCGATGGCTTAGGTTTTACTCAAGGTATAATCGATACTACTTTATTTGTTTCCCAGCATAAGGGTCACTCATTGTTTGTTCAAATATATGTCGATGATATTATTTTTGGTTCTACTAATGAATCACTTTGCAAGAGATTTGAGAAGCTAATGAAGAGCAAGTTTGAGATGAGCATGATGGGTAAACTAACATATTTCCTTAGACTTCAAGTCAAGCAAACAAATGAAGGAATATTCATCAGTCAAGCCAAGTATGCAAAAGAACTTATCAAGAAGTTTGGCTTTGGCACTGCTCACTCTCAAAGCACACCAATGGGCACTAACATTCATTTAGATAAGGATGAGTCTGGTAAGAAGGTAGATATGACTGTCTACCGAGGTATGATTGGCTCACTCCTCTATCTAAATGCCAGTAGACTAAATATCATGTTTGCCATTTGTGTATGTGCCAGGTTTCAAGCTGACCCTAGGGAATCCCATCTGCAGGCTGTAAAACGCATCATTAAATATTTATATCGTTCTGCTAACCTTGGATTATGGTATGCTAGAGATTCATCCTTTAATCTAATTGGTTATTTAGATGCAGACTTTGCAGCTTATAGGGTGACCAGAAAAAAGTACAAGTGGAACATGCCAATTTCTTGGTGATCGGTTGGTGTCTTGGTCCTGTAAAAAGCAAGCATCAATTTCCACTTCCACTACTGAAGCTGAGTACATAGCTGCCGGCAGTTGCTGTTCACAGATCCTTTGGATGAAGCAGCAGCTAGGGATGACCAACGCCGGTTCCGGTTCGCCATTTATGTGAACCTTAACCGGCCCTTGGTTACACCGGTTCCGGTCATCACAATCCAGTTCCGGTACGGTTCCGGTCCGGTAGATCTTGCCTACAATATGTCTTGCCGATTTTCAAAATTCAAACTTAATCGGTAGATCTCATTCTTAATGGATAAGGATTCTCTGACACATGACGTAAGCAAAGTCAAATCAAAGGTACAATCGGTCACACCACCTTTCTGACACGTACGTGCACCGCCTTACCCAAATCGTGTCAAAGATTTATCCTAAACCCTTGTGATAAATCAGAAAGGTAACTCTTATTTACAATATTATTGTTGCCATTTATACCCCTTCTCTCTCCTAAGTTTAACCATCTATACTTAACCGTCCGGTACGCGCATTTAATTCATTGTGTGCGCACGTTCTCCAAGTTATTCGCATCAGTTAAACTTCTCATTTTTTCTCTTTTCCCCATGCAAACCCTTCCTATTCACCCTCTTCCATAACATATAAAAGCTTCACTTAAAACTCTTCTTTTTCTCTTCGCTTCTCTCTCTCTTGAACTCTCACTATTACTTGTGAGATTTCTTGAGTAAATTTGCAGATAATGTCGAGCAAAGAAAAGGATATCTATGGAGGTTACGTTGACTCCGCGTTCTTCAATGACCCAACTGATGGGGATTTCTTGAAGAATTTATTGATTGGCTCTCTACTCGATTCCTTCATCACTCCAACTGGTGTTGAGTTCCTATTTCTGAGTCAAGTTCAAGAGTTCTTCTCCAAGGCCTCAGTTATCACTGCTGCAAACGATCCGTCTACCTTCATCTCCATCAACACTATTGTTGCCGGCGTCCCTATCTCCATCACTCCATCCTCTATTTCTGTTGTTTTCCCACTCCTTGGGAGTGAAGGTGCAACTAGTCTTACTGATCATAAGTCCTTGGACAAGGAATGGACCCTTATGAGGGGAGCCGGTCCTAGACTTAGTGGAGATAATCATTTGAAGGCTCATTATAGAAGAAGATTTTTTGCTTTTGCTGAAATTGTTGATAGGTGCTTGGTCTGCAGATCTGGCTCTCACAGCCATGTTACAGATGTACAGTTTAAGGCAATGCCAGCCATTATAATTCAAGAAGAATTCAACTGGTGTGCCTATCTCTTTAGGGTTATTGCAATTGATTATGTTAAGTGGAAAGAAGACAGAAGAAAGAACAATGACCACCCTGGTAAGGGTTGTCACTAATTGCTGATAAGCACAATCTTAAGGAACAATTCTGAGATTGTCAGAGCTTCCCCAGCACCTCCAAGCCTTGAATTTGATAAGCTTAAATCCTTCAAGCTTACTGACTGGAAGAGAATTACCAAGAAGGCTTCTTCCGGCGCTATTGTTATCCCTGCTGCTGGTACTCCAAAGAAGAAGAAGGCAAAGAAAGTTGTCAAGGTTGCTGCTGTTGCTCCTGCCGACGTTTCTACTCCTGCTCCTTCTACGACAGGATCCTTGCCGATTCTACTCCACCAGCACCCAAGAAAAGAAAGTTGGTTAAAGCTGCCGATTAAGCTCAAGTCAAAAGATCAAAGGAAAAGAAAGTTGGTCAAAGCTGCCGATTAAGCTCAAGTCAAAAGATCAAAGTTTGTATCTACTGATGATCCTCCTGCTGCTCAAAAGCCAATGCCTGCTGTTGCACAAATTCCTTCATCTCAAATTCTATCTACTAATCCTAGAGCCAATCAGATTAGGTTTGCACCATCTCTTCTTGCCGGTGCAACACTTACTGCTCCCTCTGTAGCTATCAAGTCTGAACCCGATGCTGCTGATGAAATGGCTGAGAGAAGAAGATTGATTTCATCTGACCTAGGGGTAAGAGTTCCTCTACAGAAGGGAATTCTAGATCTTCCTTATTTACCTGAGCTCCATGCTGCTGCTGATGTAGCCTCTGGACCTACTGTCAGAAAATGCAAGCCGATCAGGAACCCCACTTTCCACATTTTCTTTAGAAACCATTGGTCATTCACCAACAAGGTCTTATCAAAGAACTGGGTGTTCCCTATTGATCATCTCCACCCTTTCATTCGCCGGTTGCTCCAATTCCATGAGGAGAGGAAGGAGTCCGTCCCCTCAGGAAAGCTTGCTGATTATGTTGATTACAGGAGCTTGAACAATCTCACTGACATGTACAAGGAGAAGTTTGTTCCCCTTCAGAGATTTCAAAGACTACCTGAGGCAGAGCTTAGACTGAATTTTGGAAGATATTTTGACTTTCTACCTCTTCCTTTGAATCAAGTTTATTTGTTTCAAGATAGAATTAGATAGGATCTGATGGTACAGGACGTCTGGGTTGCCTATGCTTCAGTCTTCAACCAACTGAAGAACTTTGATAAACACGATCTGTTGGGTTTCCAAGTAACATGCGTAGCGGAATTTAGCAACTAAATTTTTTTAAGAAACCCAAAGCCATAGATCCGTTCATATGATTAAATCAAATACAACAAGATGAATAGAGGAATAACTAACCCTTGTTGGCTATGAATTTTTCTCTTTGGTCTTGGTGGAGATCTTGAAGCTTTATCACGAACAAATCACGAACTTTGTAAGATGATAAAATTCACCCTCTAGCGGTATCCACACTTCGAACGAATATCAAAGGAACTTCTTCGATCTTGGTTGCTAGACCAATAATTGTAAAACACGCTTTCACAATTTAATAAAGAACTATATGGAATTTATTTGTGAATTATTTTGTTCCTCAATCAATGATATCTTTGAACAAAATAAAATCTCTCTCAAACTCTTTGAGACTCACAAAAGCACTAGTCAATATGGTCTGGCCGAATTGGGGTTTTTATACACAATTAAGACCTATTCCAAATAGGTAACTTGTGTCAAAAACCATTCCTAATCGAATTAGGAAATTTCCAATCGGCATACCGGGCGCCCGTCTGGTCCTACCCAGGCGCCCGCTTGTTTGGACAGAAAGTCCAGTTCCTTTCCGGCTTGTTCAGGCACCCGCCTGGTGCAACCCAAGCGCCCGCTTGGTTGACCAGGAGGCCCAGAACTTTCCAAAAATTCCTTGGAGGTCCTCCGACCCTAAATACCAATATAGTCCTCTTATTTAAGATTCGTTCTATTGTGTGTGACCCTCTAGGATTATACTAAGTTGGCAATAGGCTCAAACATGATCCCATAAGATATGATTAGGTTCTAGCAAACCGTCATACCTACCCAAATAGTATAACTAGATACAAGTTCGCATTCCTTTAGAATATGTCATAATCCTTTTGTCCACGATGTCATTGAACACAAGTCATGGTCAAAGAGTCAACTTGTTTTGTTCAATACTTTCTCGATTTCGAATATGTTGATAATCCAAATGACATTGATCCAATCAATTCATTTGAGTCCGGCCGAACATTTCATCAACATCATTCCTACGAGAGGCCCAAGCTTGACATCTCTCCGAAGAGGGACAAATCCATTGAGTAATATGTCATCCACGTATAAAATAAGGAATAGCACTATGCTCCCACTAATATTCTTGTAGAACAAGGCTCATCTTCGTTCTTGATGAAACCAAACTCTTTGACCGATTCATCAAAACGGAGATTCCAACTCCTAGAAGCTTGCTTCAATCCATAGATGGATCTCTGCAATTTGCATACCTTAGAATCTTGTTCAAAACCTTCTGGTTGTGTCATATACACATCCTCTTGAAGTTTTCCATTCAGGAAAGCGGTTTTTGACGTCCATCTGCCATATTTCATAGTCATGAGATGCGGCAATGGCAAGCAAAATTCTTATAGACTTGATCATTGCTACGGGTGAAAAGGTCTCATCATAGTCAATACCATGAACTTGCCTATAACCTTTCGCTACAAGCCTAGCTTTGTAAGTATGCACCTTCCCATCCATGTCAGTCTTCTTCTTGAAGACCCATTTGCATCCTATGGTTTTTACACCTTCGGGCGCATCAATCAAATTCCAAACTTGATTGTCTTGCATGGATTGCAATTCGGATTCCATGGCTCCAAGCCACTTGTCCGAATCAGGAGAAGACATCGCCTCTTGGTAGGTTGACGGTTCATCATTCTCAATGATTTCTACCTCATTACTATCCGTTACGAGAAATCCATATCTCTCGGGCTCGGATCGTAACCTACTAGATCTGCAAGTTGCTTGTGTATTTTGAACAGGTTCCACAACTCCTTGTGGTTCTTGTTCTTGTTCCACTATTGGTTCAATGTTATTTTCTGGGTCTCGAATTTCTTCAAGATTTATTTTACTCCCACTGATTTCTTTGGAGAGAAACTCTTTCTCTAGAAAGACACCAGTTCGGGCAACAAACACTTTGTTGTCCTCACGGTTGTAAAAGTAATATCCTCTAGTTTCCTTAGGATATCCCACGAAATTACATTTATCAGATTTATGCGCAAGTTTGTTTGAGACAAGTCTTTTGACAAAAGCTTCGCAACCCCAAATCTTCATGAAAGACAGATAAGGCTTCTTTCCGCTCCACATCTCATATGGAGTCTTTTGAACCGATTTAGTTGGAACACGATTTAGTGTGAAAGCAGCGGTTTCTAGGGCGTAACCCCAAAAGGATATTGGAAGATCAACTTGACTCATCATTGATCGAACCATGTCTAACAAAGTTCGATTCCTCCTCTCGGACACACCATTCCATTGTGGTGTTCCAGGTGGAGTCAATTGTGAAACTATTCCACAATTCTTTAGATGATCATCAAATTCTTGACTCAAGTATTCTCCACCACGATCTGATCGAAGTGCCTTTATACTTTTGCCAAGTTGTTTTTCTACTTCATTTTGAAATATTCTAAATATCTCAAATGCTTCACTTTTATGTTTCATTAGGTAAACATACCCAAATCTACTATAATCATCAGTGAAGGTTATGAAGTATTGAAATCCTCCCCTAGCATTGCTACTTAATGGTCCGCATACATCGGAATGTATCAACCCCAATAAGTTGCTTGCCCTTTCACCCAACTTGGTAAAAGGTGTCTTAGTCATTTTTCCAAGAAGACACGACTCACAAGTATCATATGACTCGAGGTCACATGAACCTAAAAGTCCGTCCCCATGGAGTTTTGAGATACGCTTCTCATTTATATGACCAAGACGGCAATGCCATAAATAGGTATGATTTACATCATTAGGTTTAGATTTCTTATTTACATGATAGACATTGTCATTATTTTCATTCTTGACATCCAAGATATAAAGGCCATTAAATGAATTAGCAATACCATAAAGCACATCATTTAAATAAATAGAAAATCTCTTATTCTCAATAAGAAACTTAAAACCTTCATTATCCAAACAAGAAATTGAAGTAATATTTCTGCTTAAATCCGGAACATAATAACAATTGTTCAAAACAAGAATTAATCCGGAAGGTAAAGTGACTTCATAAGTCCCTACGGCTAATGCAGCAACTCTTGCTCCATTTCCCACGCGTAGATCTACTTCACCTTCTTTAAGCAGTCTCCTATTCTTTAGTCCCTGCACATTTAGACAAATGTGAGAACCACATCCGGTATCCAATACCCAAGAATCAGTGGTAGAAAGGAGAATATCTATCATATACATACCTGAAGTCGACGCAGCCTTGCTGCTCTTCTTCTTCTTTTGCTCTTCCAAGAAAGCCTTGCAATTACGTTTCCAATGACCAATTTCTTGACAATGGAAACAAATTGCATCCTTTTGTGTATCGGTTTTGCCTCAGAAGCCTTGGCAACCTTTGCTGTGCTTATCTTGGGTTTGACAACTTTTACCTTACCCTTTCCTTTGGGCTAGGCTTCTTCCCATCAGGAACCAAGAGCACGGGAGAACCTTTCTCCACAATTTTCATCTCTGCAGTTTTGAGCATCCATGCAACTCAGAGAGATTCTTATCCATTGCATGTTATAATTCATCACAAACTGATTATAACTTTTAGGCAATGAATTAAGAATGAGATCCGTGGCTAGCTCCAATGGGATTGGATATCCAAGTTTCTCAAGGTGCTCTACATAACCTTTCATTTTAAGAAAGTGAGGACTCACTTGTTGCCCTTCATTCATTTACTAGTAGTGAATGCAACAATGGTCTTGTACCTCTCTTGCCTAGCTTGCTCTTGAAACATGGTTCTCAACTCCACGCCTATCTCATAGGCTTCCAAATGTTCCAAACTTTGTTGGAGTTTTGAACACATGGCAGCAAGCATGAGACAACTTACATCTCTAGAATCATTACGATGTTTCTTGTAATTGTCTCTTTCTATCCTAGGGGCAGTAGGCGGTGGTTCAGCAGGAAGAGGCCCATCGAGAATGTACAACTTATCTTCTTGCCTAAGAACGATTCTTATGCTACGGATCCAATCCATAAAGTTTAGTACCATTCTCTTCGAGCTTATCCTTCTCAAGGATCGATCGCAACGACATTGATTGAGTGTTATTAGTCATTATCTACAAATATGCAAAATTTCCAAAATTTAATAAGTACCGGTTTTCATTAAAGAGATAAATAATGTATTTTTCAAACAAAATGCTCCCACTAAATTATATAACCTTCATATACATCCAATGTATAATATAATTTAATTGGGCTAAGATCCAACTTTAATTTAACTTTTGAGTCCACGGAGGCGGACCGCTCAAAAACTAAATTAATTAGGTAGACAATCATGTCAATCATATCCCATATGATTCTTAGATCCTTTTATGAGATTCTTTGAGAAATCCGATTTCAAAAAGCATGTTTAATCTCATCTTTTGCCTAGGCCCAAAACTGTTTTGACGCCTAATTATGTCCAACCATTTTAAACGTATAGGAACCATTCAATTTAACGCACCTTGCGGAGGCAAGCCCACATTAAATTAATGAACCTCATCTTGCTCATATATGAATAAAATCAATGCACTTCGCGGAGGCGAACCCACATTAAAATCACCCATATATAAACAAGTGTTTTAATCATGGCATGGCAAAGAAGGACTTAAAACTTTCTTTGAAGGTTCATCACATATAGCATATAACACATTTATGAGCACATAATATAAACATGTTACACATCAAGTTTAGCCACTAAATTAATCTCTATTAATTTAAGCATGATATTTATGTGTCATTAGTTTCTCTATAATTATGAGGATGAGACTATTTCAACTTTGGTTATTATCTCCAAATCAAGACAACAAGAAGTGCGGTCGAACTAAGCCATTTGCCAACCACAATCCCGCACTAATTCAAGAAACCAAGAAAGTAGTCCATGTAGCCGAAACTAAGCAATAGATGGTCTCGATGAACGTAGGCCAATTGCATTCACAATTCCACATGGATCTCCAATCATTGAATCAAGAACATTGTTTCTCAATTTTAGCAATTATGAACTCTTCATAATTCTAACTTCGTTTTATCTTTGAAACTTTGATTGCGATCAATTTTGGGAAACACAATCTCGATGAACGCAGATTAGCCATCCAAAACTTGAACCAATCTAGGAATCACAAGACTAAAATAAATAGGAAAATCAAACCCCAAAATCCACACACAAACCAACTACCCAAAACCCATTCCAGATCAGCAAGTCTGAAGTGGTCTTGTTACTGGTTCTGCTGGATTTATCGAAAAATTCCAGAATCAGATTTTGAACAAAATCAGAATATTCCATTCTGGCCTAGCGAGCGCGCGCCTGGTCCAGGGCGAGCGGGCGCCTGCAACGCGCGCGCGCCTGGTCCAGCGCGGGCGAGCGCTTGTATGGTCAGAATGGTATAGAATTTTCAAGTTCGAAAATTTTGTCTCAAAATTATTTTTCCCCGATTATTAAAACTTTGATCCAATCAAAAATCAATAATCGAAATAATTCAGAATCCACTATAATTTTTATTGCGATTGAATCGTGCGATTAAAGTTGCAAAACAATAAACCACATAAAATCACAAAACACATAAACATCATATATTCCAATATTCATATCATGCAAGGCACATAAACAATTTATATACACATAACATGATCCAAGTATTGAATTAATCAACATGAACGGGGCTCTGATACCACTGTTGGGTTTCCAAGTAACATGCGCAATGGAATTTAGCAACTAAATTTTTTTAAGAAACCCCAAAGCCATAGATCCGTTCATATGATTAAATCAAATACAACAAGATGAATAGAGGAATAACTAACCCTTGATGGCTATGAATTTTTCTCTTTGGTCTTGGTGGAGATCTTGAAGCTTTATCACGAACAAATCACGAACTTTGTAAGATGATAAAATTCACCCTCTAGCGGTATCCACACTTCGAACGAATATCAAAGGAACTTCTTCGATCTTGGTTGCTAGACCAATAATTGTAAAACACGCTTTCACAATTTAATAAAGAACTATATGGATTTATTTGTGAATTATTTTGTTCCTCAATCAATGATATCTTTGAACAAAATAAAATCTCTCTCAAACTCTTTGAGACTCACAAAAGCACTAGTCAATATGGTCTGGCCGAATTGGGGTTTTTATACACAATTAAGACCTATTCCAAATAGGTAACTTGTGTCAAAAACCATTCCTAATCGAATTAGGAAATTTCCAATCGGCATACCGGGAGCCCGCCTGGTCCTACCCAGGCGCCCGCTTGTTTGGACAGAAAGTCCAGTTCCTTTCCGGCTTGTTCAGGCGCCCGCCTGGTGCAACCCAAGCGCCCGCTTGGTTGACCAGGAGGCCCAGAACTTTCCAAAAATTCCTTGGAGGTCCTCCGACCCTAAATACCAATATAGTCCTCTTATTTAAGATTCGTTCTATTGTGTGTGACCCTCTAGGGTTATACTAAGTTGACAATAGGCTCAAACATGATCCCATAAGATATGATTAGGTTCTAGCAAACCGTCATACCTACCCAAATAGTATAACTAGATACAAGTTCGCATTCTTTAGAATATGTCATAATCCTTTTGTCCACGATGTCATTGAACACAAGTCATGGTCAAAGAGTCAACTTGTTTTTGTTCAATACTTTCTCGATTCCGAATATGTTGATAATCCAAATGACATTGATCCAATCAATTCATTTGAGTCCGGCTGAACATTTCATCAACATCATTCCTATGAGAGGCCCAAGCTTGACATCTCTCCGAAGAGGGACAAATCCATTTAGCTTATTATTCTTCCCTACGTGAATCTGATTATGCCAATCATACCCTTTATAACTACTCGGTTAAAAGTAGCGTTTGAATATGTCAAACATAATGTTCATCAAGTGGAAGACTATAATAATTCATGTCTAAGGATTCAAACGACATAACTAATATGAGATATATGTTCGACATAGACCATGACATAAATCTCATAGAGCGGGTCATGTCCAGTACCTTGTTCCAAAACAGTACCCATAAATCTAACATGATCATCCCATGATCATTTAGCCTTTATACTAGTGATTAACAAGTACTAGGGACGGGGATTATTATAAGTAAACATGAACAACAATAATAATCAAACATCTCTTTATTGATATGAAATAAATGATAACAATTACAACGTTTATTAAACGTGCCTAGGGCACCACTACCAACACGATCCTTACCAGTTGGGTAGACCAGAAGATGAAGATGATTTGCTGAATTACAATGACGATGAGAGATTGGATAAAAGTGATCAAGCCACTCAGTTTGTGAAGAATGTGCAGAGAAACCCTGAATCTGCTGCACGATTCAGAGGCCTTATCAAGGCTAAAGCTGCCACTACTCCAGCATCTATCTCTGTTCCTGAACAAATTCCTTCACCAGCAATCTCTCCCATTCCCACTCTAAGCAGTTCCGTTGATACTCCCGACTTTGTTTGTGCTCACAAGGCTAATGGTGACTCTCTTACTTCTTCTGACTCAATCAGTGAGTTGGATAAGATGCCGATCAGAATAATCTTTAAGAAGCCCTCTTCTGATCAGGTTCAAACTGCTGCTGCTCCAGCTACTGTGTCATCTGCTGAAGCATTTGCTGACTCAGTACTAGCTAGTGATGGCTCTGAGCGTGGATCTGCTGATAAATCTGTTGAACAGATTGTTGAGAAAACTTCAGACACTCAACCTGCTGATGGAACCAGTACTGCTGATGTCGCGACCCCGACCCCGCGGGCCCGGAGTACGCGAGCTGGACGTCGACTTAAACAATAAACTCTAAAATAATGAAGATAAAAATTTTCCTTTTATACCAAAAGATGATAACACAAGTTTTGAAATCCAACTTGAACAACAAAATATAAACTAGTGTAAGCTCCATAAGCTTACACCCAAAATAATAAATATACAAATTCTAATGACGTCAAGTTTGGTACAACTATTCCCAAAAAGTTTACACATTTATATAATGTAAACCCACCAATAACAACTTGCCCCAAAAGCTCAACCCTCTCGACGTCCTCCTCGTGATCAGCGAGTCTAATCCTTTCCTCCTGGGGGGGGGGTTAAGGAAAAACAAAGATAAAAGAAAGGGGGTGAGATAAATCTCAATAAGTTACTAATGCTACTACATGACATGCTATGATGCAATAAGCAATAAACAATAATAAATATCACTTAGCACATAGCATTTATCAACTAACAGATAGCAGCGGAAATAAACAAGTAACAAAGGATATTAGCCAAGGTTTCCCAATTGAAAGAACCAAATAAAGGTCGCTGCGCAGCTTCAATAATCAACAATCCACATCTTCATAGTAGCATTAAAGCTGAAGAGAAAACCCCCGGTACCAGAATCAATAACAAAGTAACGTGCCACAAAGGACGGGAGCCATGCCACAAAGTCATGCTCCAAAACGTGTAGCTAGAATACTCACAAAAGGAGCTAGCTCATCCATCCAAGGCAATCTGGATGGGAAAGAAGGACCAATGGGCGATGCTATACTGGACTTGGCTTGTGCCATTATAGCATTATCCATTGCCTGACTCGATACACAAATAACCAGCTGGACTTTCAAATAAAAGCTAAGTAATAAACACTAGCTTGAATAAATAACCACTGATTCCAAAGTAGGAATCCTTATCAAGAAGTCACCAAGAAAGTGAAATGAACCAACAACACATAATTAAACTGTTCCAATAATCTCAACAATGATAACATAATTCCCATATCACATTCAATCACAAAGGATCCAGTTAACTCAAGAACACAACCAAAACTACTCACTCATCTCGAAGAGCTCAAGGAGAGCTTTAAAACGATAACTTATACACCTAAAACGGAGTCCGGATGAGGAAGTTAGGAACTATTGAAGATTGTCTACGAAAGGTACAAGAGGATGAAGCTCAGGACTTGTATAGCGGAGGGGGCGCACGCCCTCACAGAAAGGGTGCGCGCGCCCTAAGGATCAGAAGGTTTTAAATTGTTGAAACAATGAGGGAGCGCACGCCCTCCAGAAAATGGTGCGCGCGCCCTAGGTGATCAGAAGGTTTTGTTCACAAAGGGCATAAGGGTGCGCACGCCTCCACTGAGAGGGTGCGCGCGCCCCCTTGCCCGGAGGGGCAAATTCCGGCCAAATTTCCTGGGTTCTTCAAAATTTCCAACCAAAATCAAACCAAACCCAAATCTTCACCATTGCAAGCCAAACTCAAGACTCACACTACCAATATGTAAACTAAAGTAATAACACCATTTGGAAGCCAAAAGAACTCCTAGAACATCATTTAGAAAACCCCAATCAAGGATGATTCAAATACCAAATTTTCACAAAGATGAACAAAATGTAAATCATTCCCAAATCCACCCAAGATGCAATAAATAGCATTCATCTCATCAAATAAACATGGAGTAGCATTTCTAGCATAAAATAGGGGAAAAGCAACTTACTCGGATTTTCTCAAAGGTGACGGAACTCGAAATTTATTAGCTTCCTACGATCCTATCGACGATCTAAACACTTTTCATAAAATGAGCAATGAGAAATAATGGGAGGAAGATAGGTAGAATGAAGAGAGAAGGGAGAGAGAAATCTTACCTTTCTTGAGCTATGGAAGAGAGAGAGAGAGTATGCTGGAAAATGAGGGAGAGGGTGAGGGAGAAGAGAGGGAGTAGGGAGATGATTATTTCCAAAACTTACACTTAGACCCCCTCCCCACTAACTACACAAACTCTAATACTTCCTACTAGCAACTAAGACCAAATAATACTACACTAGCACAAATGGCCCAAATAAAATGCTAGACATAATTTATTATGAAACATAAAATGCACAAATAATTATAATTAAATAATAATTTAAACAATTAAATAAGAAATAAATAAATAATTAAATATTTATTATTAGAAAATAGAGACGGGTTTTCGGGTCGTGACATTCACTCCCCCTTAAAGAAAATTCGAACCGAATTTTAACGAGACTTACCCGAATTAAAAAGCCACGGATATTTACGCTCCATCTCCTCTCGAAGCTCCCAAGTCGATTCCTCAACATTGTGATTCCTTCAAAGAACTCTAACCAACGGAATGCTTTTGTTCCTCAACTCTTGGACTTTGGAATCAAGGATTCGAACCGGTCGTTCTTCGTAGGTCATATCAGGCTCTATATCCTCTGATACCCTCGGTAACACGTGAGATGGATCATGAACATACTTCCGAAGCATAGAAACGTGAAAAACGTTATGTAACCGGTCCAAAGAAGATGGTAACGCAAGACGGTATGCTAGAAGTACCACTTTCCCCAAAATCTCCAACGGTCCAACAAACCTCGGAGCCAATTTACCCTTCTTCCCGAACCTTCGGATACCAACCTTTGGAGACACCTTCAAGAACACAAAATCTCCAGTCTGAAAACTAAGATCTCGTCTTCGATGATCGGCATAGCTCTTCTGTCGACTCTGGGCTGTTTTCAATCGATCTCGAATAATTTTAACCTTTTCCACCGAGTCCTGAACCATATCAACACCCAAAGTTTTGCTTCCCCAACCTCGTCCCAACAAATAGGTGACCGACATTTCCTCCCATACAAAGCCTCATACGGTGCCATCTGTATGCTCGACTGATAACTATTATTGTAGGCAAACTCTGCAAGCGGTAGATGGGTATCCCACGAATCTGTAAAGTCAATTGTGCAAGCCCGTAACATATCCTCAAGAATCTGAATGGTTCTTTCAGACTGACCGTCAGTCTGAGGATGAAACGCGGTGCTAAACCTCAAATCGGTACCCAAAGCCTTCTGTAATGCTTGCCAAAATCGGGATGTAAACCTGGGATCTCTGTCTGACACAATACTAACTGGAACACCATGTAATCTGACAATCTCATGAATATACAAATTCGCAAGTTTCTCCATCGAATAGGAAATGTCAATGGGTAAGAAATGAGAAGATTTAGTCAACCTGTCCACGATCACCCAAACTGCATTGAACCTCCTTCGAGTCCTGGGTAGTCCGGTTACAAAATCCATCGTAATGTGTTCCCACTTCCACTCGGGTACTCAAGAAGCTGAAGTGGCCCTGCGGGTCTCTGATGCTCTGCTTTAACTTGTTGACAGGTCAAACACTTCGATACATAATCTGCAATTTCCCTCTTCATGTTAATCCACCAAAATTGCTGTTTTAAATCCTGATACATCTTCGTACTCCCGGGATGAATGGTATACCGGGATTTGTGACCCTCATCAAGTACTCGCTGTTTAATCCCACCGATATTCGGCACACACAATCTGCTACGGTAAGTCAACACTCCCTCGGAGTCAAGCTGGAAGTCCACATACTGTCTATCCCGAGCATTATCCATAATCTTCTTCAACTCTGGGTCATCCTTCTGAGTATCCTTTATTTGTTGAATTAATGTGGGAAATACATTAAGGTTCGCAAAAAATAACTCCACGCTTCGACTCTTGGGACGCCAATCTCGAGCATCCTCTAGCAATTTCCATTCACGAATTATCATTGATGCCACATAAGACTTTCGATGATCGCATCAGCTACTACATTTGCTTTGCCCGGATGGTATGAAATGGTGCAATCATAATCTTTTAAAAGCTCCATCCACCTACGCTGACGGTTATTCAATTCCTTTTGATAGAAGAGATATTTCAAACTCTTATAATCGGTAAAAATCTCAAACTTCGCTCCATATAGGTAAGCTTCCCACTTATGCAACGCAAAGACTATCGCAGCCAACTCCATATCATGAGTAGGGTAATTTTGTTCACTAGGGGTCAACTTCCTCGAAGCATAAGAAATTACTTTCCCATTCTGCATCAAAACACAACCCAACCCTCTTTCGAAGCATCATTGTAAATCACTAAGTCGTCATTTCCATTTGGTAACGCAAGAATAGGAGCCGTAGTTAATCTTTCTTTAATTCATCAAAGCTACTTTGACATTTTTCACCTCCACACAAACGGTACATCCTTCCGGGTCAACTGAGTCATCGGAGTAGCAATCCTCGAAAACCCTTCTATAAACCTCCTGTAATACCTGGCTAAACCCAGAAAACTTCTGATCTCGGTCACTGACTCGGGTCTCTTCCAATCCACTATGGCTTCTATCTTTGAAGGATCCACAGAAATCCCATCTTTTGAAATAACATGACCCAGAAATGAAACCTTCTCGAGCCAAATTCGCATTTACTAAACTTCGCAAACAACTGCTCCCTCGCAAGAATGGATAAAACTGTCCTCAAGTGATGCTCGTGCTCCTCTCGAGATTTAGAGTAGACAATAATGTCGTCGATGAAGACCACCACGAACGAATCAAGATAAGGATGGAAAACCCGGTTCATCAAATCCATAAATACGGCAGGCGCGTTAGTCAACCCAAACGGAATAACCAAGAACTCGTAGTGACCATAGCGGGTGCGAAAAGCAGTCTTCGGAATATCCTCCGATCGAATCTTCAACTGATGGTACCCACTCCTCAAATCAAGTTTAGAAAAACACTACGGACCCTTGAAGCTAATCAAATAAATCATTAATGTGAGGTAGAGGATACTTGTTCTTCACTGTAACCTGATTCAACTTTCGGTAATCGATACACAATCTTAAAGAACCGTCTTTCTTCCGCACAAACCAAAACCGGTGCTCCCACGGGGAAACACTAGGGCGGATAAACCCTCGATCAAGCAACTTGCAACTGAACCTTTAGTTCCTTCAACTCTGCGGGAGCCAACCTATACGGTGCCTTCGAAATCGGAGCTGTACCCGGCAAAAGGTCGATACAAAACTCTATCTCACGATCGGGAGGCATATCATATTCAGAAGAGAAAACATCGGGAAATTCTCTAACTACCCGAACACTCTCCAAACTAGGGGATTCTTTCCTAGTATCAAGCACACTAGCCAAGTACCCCTCACAACCACGATGCAACAATCTCCTAGCTTTCACATAAGAAATGATACGAATATTCCTACCCAAAGGCATAGCCTCAAAAAAAAATTTAGGCATATTGGGAATAGAAAAAGTAACAACTTTCCTACGACAATCAACAGAAGCATGAAACTTTCTCAACCAATCCATACCCAAAATAACATCAAAGTCTTGAATCGGAAGGACTACCAAGTCCGCACATAAGACACGACCACATATAAGCACATCACAAGCACGAAAGACTTTATCAGTCACAAACACTCTCCCATAGGAGTTTGCACCTCTAACACATAGGGCAAAGACTCAGATGCAGCATTTAGCAAAGAAGCAAATTGTACAGAAATGTAAGAATGAGATGATCCTGGATCTACTAACGTACGCGCGCTCACACTAGATATAGGAACAATACCTCCAATCACTGAGGGATCATCTGACTGATGCTGATTCATTGCAAACACTTTTCCTTAGACCTTGGGGTTTCCCGTAGCATCCCTTTTCTGACCCTGTGGAGCCCAGCTCCCCAGTTGGTTGACCTCTGAATCTCGGGCAATCCTTCACAAAATGCCCCAACTGCCCACAGTTAATACATTTCCCCTGTTTCTTCCAACACTGGTCCTCCGAGTGTCCTCCCCTTTGGCAATATGAATAGAGTCTCCTATTTTGGTTCCCTTGGTTCCTGGCAGTAGTGCCCGGGTCCTTGGGATTGGTTGCCCTCGGGACTGAGATTGTCACCAAAAATTACCTCGGTTATCTGAACGGGATGTGGCTTGCTCTGCCCTCCCTGCTTGCTAGTGTTAGTTACCTCGACCCTCTTCTTATGCTCCCCTATATCTTGCTCAATCAAATAGGCTCGGTCCACCGCATCCTGATAAGTTTGAATCCTCTGTGCTATAAGTTGAGTCCGGATAGAAGTCTTCACACCCCGGATGAATCTCATAGCTTTCTGTTCTTCGGTCCTCACAAGATAGTCACAATACCGGGCTAATTCTGTGAACTTAGCCGAGTACTGAGCTATAGACAACAAACCTTGCTCCAAGTTGAGAAGCTCGATCTCTTTTCGGTTTTGATCCACCACCGGAATAAAGTGCTCTTTGAACTTCCGCACAAACAATTCTCATGCATACACTGTATGGGTATCATCCCAACTCGCCTTAACTCCTTTCTACCAATGCTCGGCGGCCCCAACCAATTTATAAGCCGCAAACTGGACCCTATCCTCGTCTGTGCACCCAAACACATCATAAATTTTCTCCATAGACTCAACCCATAGTTCGGCCTTCTTCACATCGGGCTCACCATCGAACTCCCTTGGTTTTAATTTCAAAAATTGTTCCAACCCGTAACGCGGAGGTGGCACATGCTCCTCTCTTGGCCCTTGGTCATGAATTGCCTTCATGGCCGCCTCAAACATGCCTTGGAACATAGCAGTCACGGTTCTTCCCGAAGATCATTCTGATTCTGAGCCCCACTAGAACCTTCACCCGTTCTTCTTCTAGCCATTGGAAACAATTACCTGCATAAAACATCAACCGTTACTCACTCTGAACACAACTACCCTCCTAGGTCATACTAGTCCCTAGACTTATACTTAGAGCTAAACCATAGCTCTGATACCAACTGTCGCGACCCCGACCCCGCGGGCCCAGAGTACGCGAGCTGGACGTCGACTTAAACAATAAACTCTAAAACAATGAAGATAAAAATTTTCCTTTTATACCAAAAGATGATAACACAAGTTTTGAAATCCAACTTGAACAACAAAATAAAAACTAGTGTAAGCTCTATAAGCTTACACCCAAAATAATAAATATACAAATTCTAATGACGTCAAGTTTGGTACAACTATTCCCAAAAAGGTTACACATTTATATAATGTAAACCCACCAATAACAACTTGCCCCAAAAGCTCAACCCTCTCGACGTCCTCCTCGTGATCAGCGAGTCTAATCCTTTCCTCCTGGGGGGGTTAAGGAAAAACAAAGATAAAAGAAAGGGGGTGAGATAAATCTCAATAAGTCACTAATGCAACTACATGACATGCTATGATGCAATAAGCAATAAACAATAATGAATATCACTTAGCACATAGCATTTATCAACTAACAGATAGCAGCGGAAATAAACAAGTAACAAAGGATATTAGCCAAGGTTTCCCAACTGAAAGAAGAACCAAATAAAGGTCGCTGCGCAGCTTCAAATCAACAATCCACATCTTCATAGTAGCATTAAAGCTGAAGAGAAAACCCCCGGTACCGGAACCAATAACAAAGTAACGTGCCACAAAGGGCGGGAGCCATGCCACAAAGTCATGCTCCAAAACGTGTAGCTAGAATACTCACAAAAGGAGCTAGCTCATCCCATCCAAGGCCAATCTAGATGGGGAAAAAGGACCAATGGGCGATGCTATACTGACTTGGCTTGTGCCATTATAGCATTATCCATTGCCTGACTCGATAAACAAATAACCAGTTGGACTTTCAAATAAAAGCTAAGTAATAAACACTAGCTTGAATAAACAACCACTGATTCCAAAGTAGGGAATCCTTATCAAGAACTCAACAAGAAAGTGAAATGAACCAACAACACATAATTAAAGTGTTCCAATAATCTCAACAATGATAACATAATTCCCATATCACATTCAATCACAAAGGATCCAGTTAACTCAAGAACACAACCAAAACTACTCACTCATCTCGAAGATCTCAAGGAAAGCTTTAAAACGATAACTTATACACCTAAAACGGAGTCCGGATGAGGAAGTTAGGAACTATTGAAGATTGTCTACGAAAGGTACAAGAGGATGAAGCTCAGGACTTGTACAGCGGAGGGGGCGCACGCCCTCACAGAAAGGGTGCGCGCGCCCTAAGGATCAGAAGGTTTTGAATTGTTGAAACAAAGAGGGTGCGCACGCCTCCCAGAAAATGGTGCGCGCGCCCTAGGTGATCAGAAGGTTTTGTTCACAAAGGGCATAAGGGTGCGCACGCCTCCCCTGAGAGGGTGCGCGCGCCCCCTTGCCCGGTGGGGCAAATTCTGGCCAAATTTCATGGGTTCTTCAAAATTTCCAACCAAAATCAAACCAAACCCAAATCTTCACCATTGCAAGCCAAACTCAAGACTAACACTACCAATATGTAAACTAAAGTACCAACACCATTTGGAAGCCAAAAGAACTCCTAGAACATCATTTAGAAAACCCCAATCAAGGATGATTCAAATACCAAATTTTCACAAAGATGAACAAAATGTAAATCATTCCCAAATCCACCCAAGATGCAATAAATAGCATTCATCTCATCAAATAAACACGGAGTAGCATTTTTAGCATAAAGTAGGGGAAAAGCAACTTACTCGGATTTTCTCAAAGGTGACTGTTGGTCCCTAAAGGGGCAACAAGGGTGTGAAAATCGCTAGAGGGGGGGGTGAATAGCGTTTTAAAATTCTTTTCAAACCCTTTTGCAATTCAATGGCAGATGCGCACAACTCTTATTTTGGCTAAGTATAGCGCGCGGTAAGAGTGTGAAATGCACAGCGGAAATTTAAAGCAGCTCTGCGCAGGGTATACTGCGCAGAGATAAAAACGCACGCGCTAAGTATGAGGCTAAAGAGTGGCGCAAAATGGGATTCTAAGGCAAATGAGCAATAACAATTACAACTTCTGAGAGTGGCAATCTGAAAGATCAAACAAAGCAGTTCATAAAAAGTTAAGCAGGGAATATGCAATAAGTAATGAACACGCTATTTGGAGAGGTTCGATCGATGAAAGATCTACATCCTCTACCAAGATGGTTAGTCTTGGATTTCTAATGGAGATCTTATTATATGAGAGAGTATTACAAATTACAACATTTGAGCTCAATACTAACTCAAGATCTATTATCTATGAAGAACAAATCCTAGACTAAGCCGGTGTATCTCAAGAAGTTAGATCAAAATAATCAAAACTTCAAGAGGTGTGTGTGTGACAGAAATTCTGGGCTCTATGAATATGAAAGATGAAGAGCACAAGAATTCTGGTGATATAGGCTTTGTGATATGAGCAGGAGTTTTGAAGGTTTGAAGATCTTGAAGGCTGTTCTAAAGAATCTGGAAAAAACTAAGCAGCAGACTTCAGATCTTCATGGTTTCTCAGTGAAGCATGAAACTCGAGCTCTGAAGCATAATGGCCAACAAGAGGGGCTTGATCAAAGGTGATGATCAAGGGCCAATGAAAATCGCTAAATCAAAAGGCAGCTTGGAAATGAAGATGAGCAGGCTATTTATAGCTGAGAGTTTGAATATAGCCGTTGGAGCTCTGAGCAAGGACAATGAGCTGGCACAACATGATTGGCGCTCAGCTGTCCTTTATAGCCGTTGGGGCTCTGACAAAGATGATGACCTGGCACAGTATGATTGGTGCGCAGGTATATAGAGCCGTTGGAGACTGAGCATGAAGACCAAATTCAAAAGCTTCTTCTAGAAGGTTGACAGCTGTCTTCTCTTGAGAAATTTCTTTAAAGCATGTCTCCACCATTGGTTTTGCTGAGTGTGCTTATTTTGTCGTTTGTGCACACCTCAGCTTTTTAATAAGCGTGCATCTTCTAAGCGTTTTCCAAACTTTCTAGAATGAGAGATCAGGAGATCAGGAACTTGACCAAGGTTGTGTCCGCGCACAAAAGGCATGCGCATTGCCGGCGCGCAGGGATTCAGCGCATGAGCAGCATGCGCACCATGCTTGGTCACAGAGATCTCTTTGAGTTTAGGAAGAAATATCTTGAAAATTGAGCAGGGTCAAGGTCTGCGCAAAGATATCTATGCGCAGTGGCGACCTGCGCAGAGAACATTCTGCGTAGCGAAATGAATCCTTGCTTAGGTGATCTTCGATCATTAAAGCTTCAAGTCCTATCATCTAAGCCTATACTATAAAAAGGACTTAGCTAAAAATTGAATTTCTCAACTTCTATACATGAGGTCCTAAAGTCCGTAAAAATACTTATAGGTGATGGTATCAATCAATTCTAACAAATGTAGGAGGGTTAAGTGTTGGGTTTCCAAGTAACATGCGCATCGGAATTTAGCATTTAAATTTTTGAAACCCAAAGCCATGGATCCGTTCATATGTTTAAATCAAATACAACATAAGAATAAAAGGAATAAACTAACCCTTGATGGCTATCAAATTCTCTTGGTCTTTGGTGGAGGTTTGAAGACTTGATCACGATCACAAAGCTTGAACACGAACTTTGAAGATGATGATTTTCACCCTCTAGCGGTATCCACACTTCGAACGAATATCAAAGGAGCTTCTTTGATCTTGGTTGCTAGACCAAATTGTGAAACACTTTCCACAATCAAAAGAACTATATGGAATTTATTTTGTGTATTATTTTGTTCTTCAACCAAGAATGTTTTAGAACAAAATAAACCCTCTCTCAAACTCTTTGAGACTCACAAAATCATTAGCGTAGAGTGTTGTCCGAATTTGGTCTTTTATACACAAGTATGACCTATTCCAAATAGGAAACTTGCGTTAAAATCCGTCCAAAATTCGTTTCCTAATCAAATTAGGAATCTGCCACCCGACAGTACTGTGCGGCGCCCAAAAGCCTCTGTGCGGTCGCACAACTATCTGAAACAAAACTGGCACAAAAACTGAGCTAAGTGTGCGGCCGCCCAGTCCATACTGTGTAGAATTTCCAGAATGTCCAGAATTTCCAAAATTCCAATGTAGTCCTTTTAAAGATTCGTTCTATTGTGTGTGACCCTCTAGGATTATACTAAGTTGGCAATGGGTTCAAACATGAAACCATAAGATATGATTAGGTTCTAGCAAACCGTCATACCTACCCAAATAGTATAACTAGATACAAGTTCGCATTCCTTTAGAATATGTCATAATCCTTTTGTCCACGATATCATTGAACACAAGTCATGGTCAAAGAGTCAAGTTGTTTTGTTCAATACTTTCTCGATTCCGAATATGTTGATAATCCAAATGACATTGATCCAATCAATTCATTTGAGTCCGGCCGAACATTTCATCAACATCATTCCTACGAGAGGCCCAAGCTTGACATCTCTCCGAGGAGGACAAATCCATTCAGCTTATTATTCTTCCCTACGTGAATCCGATTATGCCAATCATACCCTTTATAACTACTCGGTTAAAAGGAGCGTTTGAATATGTCAAACATAATGTTCATCAAGTGGAAGACTATAATAACTTTCATGTCTAAGGA
>JAOWBW010001664.1:617838-657711 GCA_026119855.1 Campanula takesimana | reverse complement strand
TGGAGCTCATTCTGAGTTGTCCTTTTGTTGCAGAGTCATGGTGGTCCAAATGTACTATGGGACAGTTGTATTCAAATTTGAAATTTGAATTTGCAACGTTCTAAACTAAACCAAGGTTTTGGACACAAGTGTGACCATGGTTAAGTTGAACCAAACTTGAGTTTATTCAACTCTGGTTACATGCGGTCGAATAAGCCATGCGGTAGGCTTGCATTATGCGGTCGATGTCATGAGTTAAGTTAATTTTTGCGGCAAGCTTGGAGCATGCGGTAGATGTCTTTATGCGGTAGGTTGAGTACTTGCCAATATCTCCAGACTAGAAAAATTTAGGGTCCTAATCTGCTAAGCCTATCAAACTAGAAAGTGGACTATTCTAAATGAGTACAAGTACTTCTTACAATATATCTAAAGTCCACAAAGAGTAAAATAAGGTTATGGGATCAATCAAATCTAGGTAATAGGAGTGGTTTATAATAGGCATAACCCAACAGGTAGTCTCAAGATGCAAGAGGAGGATCCTTGGCTAAACACATCGATGAGTTTATGGATGTTATAGACTCATTGACTGCGTTGGATATCAAGTTCGATGATGAGGTTCATGCGTGCTTGTTGCTAGCGTCTTTACCAGGAAGTTGGAGCGGGACGGTGACAGCGATCAATGCTTCAGCAGGTAAATACAAATTGAAAGTATGGTGATGTTAAAGACCTTTCTCTTGGCGAGGAAAATCGCATGAAGAAGTGGGACATCGACTGCTTTGGGATCGCCTTAGTACTACTAGAGGGAAAGGTTTGGGTACTAGCAAACAAGGGAGAACTGAATCTAGGGGAGAACGTGGTGGGTGGTAAGGGAAAGGCCGTGGAGATCAGAGACAACCAAGGGTTGACAAGGGATCGGTACAGTGCTATCATTGTAAGGAGTCAGGACACTACAAGAAGGATTGTCCCAATCGTGGGGGCAATTCAGTGAATGTGACAGTCGAAGGTGATGATGTAATGGTTCTGAGTGTTAGTAGTGCACTAGAATCAGGGTGCTGGTTCGGGGCCATCATTCCACTCTTGCGGGCATGCAAGAAAGAGATGGAGAATTATACTTCGGGTGATTTCGGTAAGGTCTATCTGGTGGATGGCGAGCCTTTGGAAATCAGGGGAAGGGGGATGTCAGAATAGGAAGCATCGGACGGTAAGGTCTTACATCTGAACGGGTCAGGCACATTCCGGGTTTGAAAAAGAACTATTATCAGTTGGGCAGTTGGACGAGAAGGTACAAGGTAACATTCGGCTGCGGAACTGGGTTATTACCAAGAGATTGGTGAGATCGCTCGGGGTAATAAGGAGGGGACATTGTATTTGGCGAATAACACCAAGGAAGTTCGCAGCGGGGGGTGGCGCAGCCAAGGGTGATATGATTTGTGGCACTATCGATTGGGTCACATGACGTGAGAAGGGGATGGAGGTACTTTGCTCAAAGAGATTACTACCGGGTTTGAAGACAGTTGACGTGGGGAATCGAAGATTGTGTGTTTGGCAAACAGGCGAGAAGTAATTTCTCGAGGACGGGGTAGGGTTTTGAGGGAAAGCAAAGTTTAGAACTGTTCACACGGATTTGTGGGGACATCTCCGGTAACTTCTCTGGGTGCTGCGTCATATTACATGACCTTATTGATGATTCAACAAGGAAGGTCTGGGTCCTACTTCTTGAAGGGGAAAGATGAAGCTTTTGAGGTATTCAAGAAATGGAGGGCCTTGGTGAGAATCAGACGGGACTAAGCTTAAGTGCTTGAGGTCAGATAACGGAGGGGAGTATGAGCTCGGGAGTTAGGGAATATTGTGCAGCGAATGGTATTTGCATGAAGAAGACTCCAAAAAGGCACACCACAACACAATGGGGTTGCAGAGAGGATGAACAGGACATTAAACGAGCGGGGTAGAAGTATGAGGTTGAAGTGTGGACTTCCGAAGACGTTCTGGGATATGCGGTTGACACGGCTGCTTTCTTGATCAATAGGGGACCATCGGTACCATTGGGGAATGTAATTCCAGAGGAAGCATGGAGTGGCAAGCAGGTAAATCTGTCCTTTCTTCGCATATTTGGCTGCGTTTCATATGTTCATATTGATTATGCTGATAGAACTAAGTTAGATGCAAAATCTGTAAAATGTACGTTTATTGGGTATGGCGGGGATGACTTCGGGTATAAGTTTTGGATGACCAAAACCATAAAATTATTCGTAGTCGAGATGTGTTATTCAATGAACAGGTATTGTATAAGGACAGAAAGGGGGCATCTGATGATATTAGTTCGGAACCGGAGATTGTAGAAGTGGATATTCCAGACTCGGGTGGGAGCAGGACGGTTCATGATGACCATGGTCAGGGGGTCACTGAAGATGAACCACGTACTCCGGAACCGGATATTCCGCTGCGTAGATCCAGCACGTTGCGTGGATCGTTTGACAGGTATACTCCTTCGAATTACTATTTGTTGTTGACAGATAGTGGGGAACCGGAATGTTATGCGGAGGCTGTTCGTAGTGCACTTTGTGATAAGTGGAAAACTGCGATGGATGATGAGATGGACTCATTGAAAGCCAATAAAACTTGGGAGTTGATTAGACTGCCTAAGGGGAAGAAGGCATTGCATAACAAGGGGTTTACCGGATCAAGGAGGAAGCAAACGGCAGTAAGCATTACAAGGCAAGGTTGGTTGTAAAGGGCTTTCAGCAAAAGTACGGTATTGACTACACCGAGGAATTCACTCTTGTTGTGAAGATGAACGCTATCAGAATTATTCTGGGGATAGTAGTGGCGGATAACTTGTTGCTGGAGCAAATGGATGTAAAGACGGACTTTCTTCATGGTGATTTGGAGGAAGAAATTTACATGGCACAACCAGAGGGATTCTTGTCTAAGGGTAACGAGGAACTGGTTTGCAGATTGACTAAGAGCTTGTATGGCCTTAACAAGCTCCTAGGCAGTGGTACAGGAAGTTCGATGGATTCATGCATGACATTAATTTGTCAGATGTGAGGCGGATCATTGTTGCTACTTCAAGAACACGGACAACGTGTACATAATCTTGCTTTTATATGTGGATGACATGTTAATAGCGGGCTCTAGCGTTAGAGAGGTAAACAGATTAAAGGCTCAGTTGTCAGAACGGTTCGAGATGAAGGATTTGGGGGAGGCCAGAAAAATCTTGGCATGCGGATTGACCGGAATAGGGAGTTGGGTAAGTGGTTCTTTCACAGGCAGAGTATGTCGAGAAGTCTTGGCAAGTTTTGCATGGAAGAGGCTAAGCCAACGGGTACACCATTGGTATGCACTTCAAGCTATCCGAGAAGGACTCACCTAGGGACAAGGAGGAGCGTGACAAGTGGAAAAGACTCCGTATGCTTCGGCAGTGGGGAGTCTGATGTATGCATGGTGTGTACAAAGCCAGACATTGCACATGCGGTGGGAGTAGTCAGCCGCTACATGGGCAATCCCGGGAAGCAACATTGGAAGCGTTAAATGGATCCTGCGTTACTAAAAGGTACTGCTGGTAAGGCTCTATGTTTCTCAAGCAAGGAGGTCGTGTTAGCGGGTTATGTGGATGCGAATTTGGCATCAAGTGATCTTGACAAGAGGAGGAGTATTACGGGTTATGTTTTCACATTGGGTGGTACGGCTATCTCCTGGGCTTCTAAGTTGCAAAAGATCGTGGCTCAGTCGACTGCGGAAGCAGAAATGTGGCAGTGACAGAGGCAAGCAAAGAGATGGTATGGTTGCAGAACTTCTTGGGTGAACTAGGGAAGACGCGAAGTGGTAATGCTCTCTACAGTGACAGTCAGAGTGCAATTCACCTAGCAAGGAATCCGGCGTTTCATTCTAGGACGAAGCACATTGAACTTAGGTTTCACTACATTAGGCATCTCATGGAAAGGAAGATCTTAAGGCTGGAGAAGATTTTGGATCGGAGAACCCGGCTGACATGTTGACGAAGGTGGTAAAACTTGAAAAGTTGAAGCTATGTATAGCTTCAATTGGGCTTGGAGAATAGGAGAGGAGGATAGCACTACCATGATCGAGGTGAGCACTAGGAGGACACCAAGGATGAGTTGAAGAACGGATACGGGGCTTGTATGCGCGGTTGATCTCTAGGCGGGAGATTTGTTGGAATAGAGGACCAACCGGACTAGATTTGGAGCAAAAAGGAAGAAAATCGTCGGAGCTACTGGAGCTTGGGCGGCCGCCCAAGGTGATGGTGGGCGACCGCCACTAAGGCAGTAGGAATGGCTCGGAGTAATCCATAGTGGGCGACCGCCCGGGCTGAGATATTATTATCAACCCTAATAGTTAATGGAAGGAGTATGATAAGTTATACTTAAAATAAATATCCAATTTATTCTCATCAAAAATAAATTTTAACATTCATTTTGAGACAGAATGAGTATTTTGCGTTCTCCTATGATCAATGGTGAGTGTCTATTTGTGCCATCACGTAAAGGTGGGATTCATTGTTAAATCTCTTGTAATGAATGCATTAGTGTGAGAAATTAAACTGATGTGTTCCTCTAAGGTGTTGACTTTATTTATTTACAGTATTCGTTTTTTCAATCCCCAATTTGCAAGTTATTAAGCACTCTTTTTCTTTATATAAATTTCTTCACAATTAAATAGTACTTTATATCTAATGGTTGGCCAATTCGTGAACTGAATGTTAATTGCGAAGTGGGTGTCGCTGCCTGAATGGATGGTCAGGGGGCAATTGGTTAAGTGGGTGTTTTTAATAATAGAGAGTTCTTTTTCTTTTCTTAAATAAGGGTATGATTGTAATAGAAGTGGGTGTAGTTACTGCTTTAAGTATAATTCTATTCCAATTAGTGGGTGAGCTTACTAAAGTGGGCATACTTACCAATTTGGTGGGTGTGTATATCCCCACTCTTATGCCATGTACCAAGCTTTAGTTACAAAAGGATAACGTACTTTAGTTTGACAACATAATCCTACGTACTTTCATATTCGTTTACATATATGCAACCCCATTAGATGATGTTAAATTTATTAACATAATGCTTTTGTGGTAATCCCAAACTAACCCCATTAAAGATTTAATGGGTTTTGAACCACACACCACCAAAGCAAACCCAGATAAAAAATAAGGAAAATCTCCACCACCACCAACCTCCTTTTGAACACGGTGTCCGATGGCGACGACGTCGTTCATGGGATTGAGTCAGATCTTGGGAGGATGAGCTGGTTCGTTGGTGGCGCTGAGAGTACTTCGGGTCGCCGACGGTGGAAGGGGGTCACCGGTGTTGTTCAATGTGAAGGGAGATAGTCAGATTTGGTTGAATCTGTTCAGATCTGGTCGGGGAGGTAGATGGCCGCCGGGGTTTATAGAAGGGAAAGGTCGTCAGAGATGGGAAGGTAAGGGTCACCGGAGATTTGGATGATAGGAAGCTCCGATAGTGGAATGTATAGAGAGAGAATGCGGGATAGACGAAGGAGCGAGGGAGAGAGAGAAGAAGATGGGGTTTAATGTTTTATAGTTAGGTATTTAACGAGAAAAAAATTCATGTTAATATTTATGTTATTTTTTTTTAACGTCGTTAGGGTAAAAACTAGTGTGTCGCATAATATGCAACCATGGAAAAAGTACGTAGATTTAAGATGCAAGTTGTGGTACATTGCATAAATCGTAACAAAACCAAAGTACGTTGCATATTTGGTAGATTGGCCGTACAGAAAAATACGAAAAAGAAGATTTTTCTTAGATATATTCATTTACTAATGTTCTGCATTTCTTGTTGCTTCTTTTAACCTGTGTTACTGGACTCATTAGAATCTCAGGCATACAAAAAGTCTAATCTTTTGCACTGAATGTAGTATATAACATACCCTCCGCCCCTTGAAATAATGGCATACTACTTCTTACCTTTGTTTGTCCCAAAAGAATTGTCTCACTTCCGAAAATAATAATTATTAAACTCCCTCCGTCCCAAAATAAATGTCCGATTTTTTTATTTTTTTTCTTCATATTTTCAAGATCAAGAGTTAAAAAAATTGAATTGTTCTTGGACATTCATTTTGGTATGGACGGAGTAGTATTTTTAATTATCCAATGAAATTCCAAATGTTGTTACGGGTAGTATTTTTGATGGTCCGTCAATAACAGCATTTATAATTCATTAGGATAATAAAATTATCATGAGTTCTTGGCCAAAATTCTATCAATTGACCACCAAAGTCATAGTGGAACTATCTTTACAGGACCGGGGGTGGGGGGAGTATTACCAACACCTTTTCTGATGTTTATAAGGGTAATTTTAACAGTTTTTCCTTCATAATTGGGTTTGAACATATGGGTACCAATTACTGTAATCTAACTAGCTTTTGACAGTAAAATGCATTTTCATAATTTAGATTCCGGAAGGCAAATCATTCCTACAGAATCAAGTCCTTCATGATATTTCGAGAATAGTTTTGCAGAATGAAAAAAATAAATGTCAAACTGTCCTTTGTTGATTTCACTCATCTTATGTACTAATATAAAACTAATTTTGTGAATTGCATTTAAACTATAAACTAGGTAGGTGCAGGTATTCTTGCAATTCCTGCAGTGACTCAGGAATCTGGATTTCTGGCCTCAGCAGTTACCTGCATTTTTTGCTGAATATATATGGTACTAGCTCCTTCTTGACCACTCAATGAGCTGATACCGTTTTCCGCCTAGTGTCTTTTTTGATAATCTTGTTGCTTAATTATTGATTCTCATTTAGAATGACTACACTTTTGAATAATCAACTACTTATTGTCAGACCTTCAGCACGTCAAGCTGCCTTTTGCCTCTTGAATTATATTTTGGCTAAAAGGCATTATAGTATATTTGACAAGTCCAACAATTTTCTGTCCCATAATATCTATGAATAACAATATGTATTGAATCAATAATGATGCAGGTGTGACTGGACTGCTGATTGCTGAAGTAAATGTGAAGACAATGTGTGAACTGGGATCTGGTGGGGTGTCATTGGTAATTATATAGTCACTTTAATTTGATTCATTACTCCCTCTGTCCCAGAATGATAGTCCCCCTATTTTCGTGGTTATTACGAAGGAATTTTGAGCAATAATTAAAGTTATTTTTAATTATTCTAATGGAATTTTTGAAATTGTTCTTGATACACCATTATAAATACTATTAATACCAATTTTTAGATTCACATTAACATAATTATAAGTAGCCTTTATAATTGCTCAAAGTTCCCTCGTAGTAACAACGAAAAAAGAGGGACTATCTTTCTGGGACGGAGGGAGTATAATATTAAAGTGGCAGTGGAGATGAATTTCTCTAGTTATCTTTTAATGTAACAGAATAGTGCCAATCTGGCTGATTGTCAGTCTTAAAGTTCTTCCTCCTTATAAGTACAACTGGTTACTCCCTTCATCTCAACATAACAGTCCTACTTTGCCTTATTTTGTCTACCTGATAACCTCTACCAAACACTTATTAAATCTACTTGTCCAAATGAAATTCTAAAAGTTGGCACTGATAGTGTATGTTTTTTTAACAACTGAAATTGCAGTACCTTCTAAAACATATGGTGTTTATATGTTAAATCGTAATTTATTATTGTCCTAGGTTAATTTTTCTAGCCAGTGGACTATGTTTGGTGGATGAAGTATGTACTAAGCATGGGTTAGGCTAGGAGGGGTTGGGTATGGTTTGAAAAGGTGTAGTGCTCGTAATATTTAGAGGAAATCAGAATATATGTTGTTTGAGAATCATAGGATTGATTACATGTATATGCAATCTGTAGCACAAATTTCAAATCACAATACAGAAAATCATTGGCAAAGTATCTTAAAATATGTTGATTCAATTTGTTAGCAGAATCTTGATATTACTTACTGTATTTCAGTATCATATACTACAACTCAAAGTGATACGGAGTAGTTCAGAAACTTGATTGGCTCCTGTTTCTTGCCTGATATTTGTTGTTACGTGCTGTATGATGGTATCATCCTACAAAGATATACCAAATGTGAAATTCTTATGCTGGTTTCCAAGTGAGCAAGGGTAATTTCACTCACCTCCCATTCACGTGTTACTGTTTTAGGCATCGATGGCCATGAGAACTCTTGGGACTGCTGGAGTTCAGATTGCCTGGTAGTGTGATTGATTATGCTAGTAGATCTAATCAGCTAGCTTTATTGACTACTTCATGATTTGTTTGATTTCTTCTACCTAAGTACTCCATCCGTCCCAAAATGAATGTCCGAAAAAATCAAATTTGCTCTTGAATCTAGAGTAAATTTGAAATTATTTTGGACGTTCATTTGGGACGGAGGTATTATCCAATTGTCTGACTATTGCACATTTGGGCTTTGTTAGTATCCATGTCAATTCTACAGTAGAGATTCTCTTGCAATTATATTTTTATTTGACTGTCATAAATATTAATTAAACATTGGTTTTCTTTTCTTGATATCTACCATATTTCTCTAGTAACAGTCATATTCTTTTGTTGCAGCTGGTCATACATTTTCATACATTACGCCCTTCTTGTTGCTTATGTGGCTCGTTCTTCTGACATTTTGACAAATTTCCTCGGAATTCCCATGTATGAACTAAGATGCTCTAACCTATCTATTCAATTACAGAAGCATATATGTGCGTCTTCTTGCATATTGTTGATATCGGGATCTAGTCTGTCTTCAGAATGTTATATTTTTCTAATTAAATCTCTGAAGTGGTTCACTGCTAAGAATTGTATTAAGAAATTCAGATAGTACTAGCTTGAATGTTACTAATTGCCTCTATCTATGTTGAACACTATTTCATGTCATTGTGAAATTGTTGGGCCTGTTCCAGAAGGTTCATGCTGGGAATTTTCTCCTTTATTGTTTAATTGTTGCCTAAGGGAAAATTCTACTCTTCAATAAGAGAAACCTAAGGGGAATACACACCTCTTCTATTGGGAAGGAAAGAATATTATTTATCAACTTTTCGATAGTCCATCTCTATTAATTACAAAGATTCTACTTTAGAGAAATATGGTACTCCCTCTGTCCCGCTTTAAGGTTCTTAATTTCCTTTTTGGTTTGTCCCTATTTAAGTTCTTACTTTACTTTATTACCTAAAATGGACACTGAGACCCACTTGTCATCCTCACAACAAAGACTCTCTACCCACTTTCTCTTTCCTACTTTACTTTTCATACTCACAACATGTACTTATTCTTAATCCCCGTGCAAAGTCAAATTAGGAACTTTAAATCGCCATGGAGGAAGTGTATACATAGCTTATTGATCTTTTAATGGGTTACTTTATATTCTGTCTATATGAACCATGACAGTAGAGGACATCTTTTCTTCCTCAGGTCTAAATGTTGTCAGTTCTCTAATGTGATTTATATCAAAGTACTTTCATATGTTTGGTAGGTCTTGATGGAAGCATTATAATTGCAGATGGGAATGTGCATCCCTATTTTCATTACTTTTGGGAAGTGTTTGCTACTTTGGAAGGTTGGTGTTTCTTTTCTCATTTCCTTTTCGTGTTTACTTATTTTTCTTGTGAAACTAATCCCTGGGCATTCTTGTATGTCAATTGTCTTATCAGTCTAATAAGGGATAGATCGTGCACCCCAAAATTTGCAAGGATATTTATGGTCAATAGACACTTTTTTCCCATTTTCTAGTGGCATTTCCGATAATTATGCCTGCACTTTGATAAACAGTATGCCTATATGTGGAGCATTTAGGTAAATTCAATTTGATTCGTGTTTCCATCATGTGATAAACTATCTTTATATTTCGTGAATTCATTTCCAATAGGGAACTATATGTCTCTCTCTCTATAGATAAGATGATTTACTTAAGAGTTTGTATTGGAAGTTTTAGATCAGTTTGGTTCATGACCAATCAAACTATCTGTCTTGGTTTCCGATATTTGACTTGACATTGTAGATATGCTAATATCTTACATGCACAAGAAGGGGCAAATTGCAATTTGGTCACGTGAACTTTCCCTATAGTTGCAATTCGGTTCCCAACATATCATTTTTTGCAACCCCGTTCCCAATGTTGTCATTTTGTTGCAATCCAATGAAATTTTGGATGGAAACCTAACTGCCGTTAAAAATTAATGTCACATGCCTTACACATGATTTTTGAACGGGGCAAAAATGACTTCTCACTTGATTATTGAGGGGCAAAAAAGACTTCTTACATTATTTTATTTTCATAAATTCCAACCCCCACACCCTTTAACCTAACCTGGTATATTGAAAATTCCCCCCCCCCTCCCCAAAATTTCAGTCACCCGCTCTCTCCCTCATCTACCTACCTCCGGCTCACCCTCCCACTTCCAGATCCGGGGAGTCCTTCGCGAATCTCAGCTTATAGCGTCATCTCCACAAACCAAAGGTCCAGTTTTTCTCCAAGCTTGGCAAAGATTGGACCTTCCAAAATCAGATCCGGCCGTTGCAAAGCTTCGACCGGCGATTAGCTTCCTCCGATCTGGAAGCTTTGGTCGGCCTCCATCGATCATCTCAGTCTCCGGAAATCTCTCTCAAATGCGATACCTATTCTTCTCGACTCCTCTCTCTCTCTCGATCGAAATTCCCCCACCCAAATTTCTTTGTTCAAATGTGTTTTGTTTAAGAGTTTTTCCCTCAATCACTGAACTAGATCTGGCAAAGTGATAAGGATTTAATTTATTTTTCTGGATTTTTAGATGTAATGTAGTTGTGGTAGTGGTGGGTTTGGTGGTGTTGATGATGGACTAATGGTGGCAGCGGCGGTGGTGTTGGTGGTGATTGACTAAAATGGCGGTGGTGACTAATGTCTTAACATTTAGGGTGAAGGTGTTGTTAAAATAGTAATGGTAGTTAGTTTTCTCCGTTATTTTTGAGTCTATCTCAGTTAATGAACTATAACCACGTTATTTCCGTTAGTTTATCATGGGAAATGTCATATTTGCCATCTGAAATCATGTGCATGTCACATGGAAGAAATTTTTAACAGCAGTTAGAATTCCATCCAAAATTTCATTGTATTGCAACAAAATGACAACATTGGGAAGGGGGTTGCAAAAAATGATATGTTGGGAACCGAATTGAAACTATTGAAACTATGGGGAAAGTTCAGGTAACCAAATTGCAATTTGCCCCACAAGAAGTATAGAACTACTAGTACTTTCTTTCTTTCTTTTCCTATTGTACTTAGGTACTTTCATCAATTTACACTTTTCATCTGGTGTTGAACAGAGGAAGTGACCAAAGTTTGCAATTTATTGTAGCCAGCAGCTCATTGGTGCAGTTAATGTATTTGGTATCATCATTTCTTTCACAGCTCTTGTGGTAATGACTTTTTTCATGAACTATACTTAATGGCATGGTTTTCTAATGCAACTTTCATAAGACTTGCTCTATTAGATAATTCCCAATTGAAAATTGCAAAGTGGATGGACTTAGAAATGGAGGCAAAGTTGATATATTTGTTTCTGGAAACTGTTTTATGAATCAATATAATCTTCTTAATTTTGTTATAAAATAAGGTTAACTAAGACAGAGGATAAATAAAAAAAACATTGAACAAGACATCGGGTGAAAAGAAAAAAGAAAAACTTAATAATGCTGAAGGAAAAATCTGAATTCAATGGCCGGCGGCCTTCCTGTCCCATTGGAAATCAAGATATGGAACATAAATGATTCAGCACATACCCTGTGGCTTTAGCCCATATAGAATGCTAGAAAATCATGAAAAGCTTATAGCCAGATGGTGATACCTGAAGATCCTTCCATTTCTTTCACTATGAAAATTCCAATGAACGGAGAAAATCTCTGTCCAAAGAATATGACCTTAAGTGAAATGAAGCCTCAATTCACCTAAAAAAGCTATCACAATGACCTTATGCCCAAGACAGCAGGTTGGTTGAGGAACAAAAGGGATAGAGTCGGCAATTGAATGGATGGGAATACCTGTCCAAGTATCGTGCCATCCAGAAACTTACTCAATTTGATTTTTGTACCATTGTCATATTCTTTATTGTTCTTACAGAATTGGATCAACTGTCTTAGCAGTTTTGTTTGTGCCAACTTTTTTCTACCTGCTCATACAAACTTTCGAGTCACTACGGTATAATACGATACTGGGAGCTCAAGTCAACTCAGCGTTTAGTCATAATCACTTGGGTTCCTATCCTAGGCAATTTAAGGTGGTAAAACCATCTATGTTGGTGCAGCTGCTTGCTTTAAGGCCTTACCATTGCAACTAGCCATCTTGTCTGCCATCATTGTGGAGTGTCTATGCTGTATGGTCATAAGTCTCTTTATCTTCATGCATAGTCATGCCCATAGGCAGTCACAAAGGTATCCTCATGTGTGCATGTGCAACCATGAGCTTTTTGCCACTGAGTTCAATATTTTTTTCTTCGATCGAAAGTGTACATGTGAGTGAAACTTGCTTTTACTGTTTGATGCAAGCATAAATATGCTTTCGACTTAAACATGTCATAAGTAAACAGTTATTGCATGTCGTATTAATAGCGTATTATACTTCCTAAATCTATATCCCATACTAAGTACCACGCTTTCATTTTTGGTCCATCTAAAAGTAAGTGTCGCATTTCTAAATAAGAAAATGCTATTAGTTCAATATTATCATGGTACAAGCAATAAAAAATTAATAAAGTACATTATTTAAAACGTTTGGTATTAGTTTCCTATCTCTCATGATATTTTACGGAAACTAATTTGTCTTTACCAAGATAACCTGTATCTTGGTGCAATTAATTTGTGCACCCAGTAACATTTGGTCCTGAATCCACCACTGGTCATGCCAAAGTAAAATGTTCCCTTGCTATTCTTCTATAAATACTAGGGCATGCTGTTTGAGAAGCAAAATTTCTAAGTAAAACTTGGTGTTTTCTACGTTTGTTGCATACATTTAGTTTCCTTTTATATGTAGTTTTATTTAGATCGTGTCATCATGTGGTTAATGATAATATTTACTCCCTCCGTCCCAAAATGAATGTCCAAACAAATAAATCAAATTAGCTCTTGATAAATCAAATTAGCTCTTGATCAGGAGTAAATTTGAAATCTTTTCGGACACATTTTGGGATGGAGGTAGTAACTAGTTTGCGTCCTCCATATTATAACAAAAGAAATATTTCATTATTAGGTAGTTGCAAGTGGAGATTTGCACTGGGATGCTCTTCTGAAAGCAAACTTGCAAGCTGTTCCGGCGAGTGTACCAATAATAGCACTCTCATTTGTTTATCAGGTACCAGCTTTACCACCACCAATATCAATTTACTGTTTCTAAGGAATCTACAAATAGTCTAAAAGATCTTCAATGTGGTTTGTTTCAGAATGTAGTGCCTGTTATTTGCACAAATCTTGAAGGAGACCTGTCAAAGATAAGGTGAAGAAACCTTACCGTCCTTTGTTCTGCAATAGAAAGTTACATAGAATCAATAATTTCTGATTAATCTTATTTACATCTGTGTTTATTTATAGTAAAAAGTTGCAGAAACTCCATATTATGTCCTGCAGTCATTATTCTCAATGTGATTAGAGGATTTTGTTCTCAATGTCATTTCTTTCTTACTTCTACAGGTAGTAAGTAGCCTACTATGTTGCAGAAAGCAACAAGCACAAAGCGTAAAAGCAAAAAAGATTTACTATCAACTGTTTATGTGAATCTTTAGTCTATCTCCTATTCGGTCTACTATCATCATATCGTCCAATAGTCACTTGGCGAATTATCCTTTCAACTTTGGGAGTGCACGAGGGTCATATTAGAATACTTCTGGTACACTTGTCCATTTGGTCACATCTAATTAGTTGTACAATGAAAATTTCCATTCTCACCTCTGCATTAATGAATAATGGAATGGGTCACTTGACTCACTCCTTGGTCGTCACTCGTCACTCGTAATTATTATATTCATAATTCGTCCAACCACAAAAGTTCCAATGTATATGTGTTTGTTTTCCTTGTTTGTTTTAACATTCTTGATTTTGAAGCTTATCTATATCTACATAAGCATTATATCCAAGCTAGTGTTCTCAATAAGAAGTGTCATCAGAAAATAACATGGACCACAGAGGCACAGACTGTATGGTCTTTGCTATGGAAATTTTCAGCGTGAAGCTTATAACTCTATGAGCACACACTATATTTATTTGATTGAATTTTGTTTGTTACGCGCGTTTTTTTTTTGGTCTTGCCCTTCTTTCATGACGCTCTGTTTGGTTATCTTTGATATAACAAACCTTATCCATCTGCAGGACTTCCATTGTTCTAGGCACTGCTATTCCCCTTGCACTTTTTCTTGTGTGGAATGCTGTCATTCTTGGAACAATCACGGGTATTGAAGCAGGCGCAGATAAGATTGTTGATCCGCTACAAGTTTTGCGATCTACCAATGGAGTTGTGGGGGTAAAGAATCTTAAACTAATTAGCTGTGTTTGGTGGTCAAGTTTTGAGAGCATATGGCGTTGCAAATGCTACCTCAAGCCCCTGAATTCATGGTTTGATGATTGCATCTGCATGTGATAATCAATCATTTTTCAATGTCAAAAAGGGTTACCTGAAACTGTAAATTTTGATTTACTTTTCATTTCATAATGAACATGATATTTTACAGCCAATAGTAGAGGTATTCTCACTTCTTGCTATTGCAACTTCTTATATTGGATTTGTTTTGGGCCTCGCGGACTTCCTTGCAGACTGTAAGTTACTTTCTACCCCGTCTTCCTCTAGTACTTACTACAGTCTTCTCGTCTTACCACTTTGACAGTCCTTTGTACTCTTTATATCCTATTAGTGTAGCTGAAATGCTATAAAATAATAAAAAAGTGCTCCCACATTATAATTTATAACTTTCATGGTTGAAAACACCATTAATTGGCAAGTTCTCTTACAAATTGACCCCAAGTTATTAGGATAACGTCTCACAAATTCCCTTAAAAATTGACCCCAAGTTATTGGGATGGCGTCTGAGCTGAGTTCTTATTATATTTATGAGAGAGATTGTGCTGATAAAGATACCTTTATAAACCTGTGATATCTCTATTTGTCCTTGTATATCTTACATGGCCGTCTCACAGTAGGGTACTATTAGTCAATCTCATTCTTTAGCTTGGTAAAGGCTCTATATATGGCCATACAAAGGCGTCTTCTGCAGAACACCTCCTCTCTAACCCCCACACTAGAAATGTAAAAAGCAACAGAGAAAACTTGAGGGAATGTTTTACTGTGAGGTGGGTGTTTGGGGAGGCAGGGAGTTGTCAAGTACCTTGACTTGGCTTAGAAAATCAAAATGTTACTCCCTCCGTCCCAAAATGAATGTCCATAAAATTTCAAATTTGCTCTTGATCGGGAGTAAATTTGAAGACATTCATTTTAGGATGGAGGTAGCAAGTCAAAATTAATTAGGCTCCCTCTTGTCTACTTTCTATGAGAGCAAGCATATCTTAAAAAGAGAGTGAATGTTAATAGAGTCGGCAGAGGTTTCTTTAAGTGCACCTGAAGGTAATCGGTCTCTAATATATTGTTTATTGTTTATTTTTGCAGTGCTGAAACTACCATCTGGTCGAAATAAACCACTGCCTTACATCCTTTCTTTGGTTCCACCACTAATATTATTATTGCTCGACCCAGAAATCTTTTTCAAAGCATTGGATTTTGCTGGAACCTATGGAGGTATGTTTGTTGAATATCATTAAAAGATACTCCCTCCACCCTAAATGGGACCATATTTAATTTTTCAAGGAAATTAATGAAGGTGTCTCTTAAGCATTTCCAGTGGTAAATATACATAAATACCCTTGATGAGCATACTTTGTCACTGACTGTAAGTGCAAATTAGAACACATTCTTATAGTTGCAATTTCAAGAAGGTACAATTGTTCAAGTAAAGCATCATCCTTAAGAGTGTTTGACTTGTCAAATGCGTCTCTTTTTAATGGAGGGTGTTTATAAAGCAATTATAGTACTCCCTCTCCCAAATTGAATGTCCATTTTTGAGTTTTAGGAAAATTTAAGGATTTTGGCCTGTAGGCACCTTTTGTATCATATATACCCTTAATGATCTCATTATAAAACATTACTAGTACTAGAGCAAAACTAAAACATTATGATTATCAACAAGTAGCTTTATGTAACTTCACTAGAATTTTTTTTTTTTGGGATTTTGTTTTTCCAGTCATTGTGGACATTCACTTTGGGAAAGTAACTTTTATGAAAAAGTGGTCGCTCAATTATGGATGGAGAAGATTTATCCATTTTAAATTATTAGGTCCATCCGAATTTTTACTAACTTGCCACTAGTAGACTGACTGTTCATTGAGCTACAAATTTGGTTTCCCGTTCTGTACTGCTCTCCTTTTATTGAATTTCTCAGTATTTCTCTGTGTGTTGTGATGTTGCAGTTTTGGTGCTCTTTGGAACACTTCCTGCTGCAATGGCATGGTCAGATAGATACTCGAGTTCGTCCATGTCTCTAAACATACCGCCCCTAGTCCCTGGAGGAAAATTCACCCTCTCTCTTGTGATTGGATGTGCAGGACTCGTTATCGTTTCAGAAGTAATTGACAACTTTGCCCATGCATAGCCATTGCAAGACCTCCGGGGATATATTGCTATGTCTTTTAAATAGGCGAGTAATATCATATATCCCGAGATCAATCACGATCATAATTTTCTCGAATTATATATATATATATATATATATATATATACTCCCTCCGTCTTTTTAGTCTGTTCACTTTTTGCCATTTTGGGTGTCTCATTTGATTGTTCACACTCCCAAAGAGGAAGGTTTATATTATTCTTTATTCAATGAGACCCACTTGTCATACTCACACAACAACTATCCCACTCACAATTCCAACCCCATTCACATATCACATCATACTTTTCATACTCACAACACCCACTCAACTACTAATATAAAACATTTTTCCTTAAAACCCGTGCATTGGTCAAAGTGTGAACAAACTAAAAAGACGGAGGGAGTATATATATATAGGGTCGCGCTCCAATGAGAACCATTTAAAATGAGAACCGTGAGAACCAATCATAACTGTTTGATTAAATACAAAATCAAGGGTCCAGATTATAGATACATTAGATACACTTGTATACAATAGTTAATTTTCAAAATACACTTGGATACATTAGTCATTTAAGCTACTGTATCCAAGTGTAACACTTGGATACAATACTTATTTAGCTACTGTATCCAAGTAAAATATTAAAATTTAGGTAATGTACCCAAGTGTATCCAATTTATCTATAATATGGACCCTTGATTTTGATTATAACCTAGTGGTTATGCTTGGTTCTCACGTTTCTCATTTGAGCACTTACCTATACGAGTATATATATAACGGACTTTGTACAGACAGATGGGATTGTGATAAATTATGAGTTTTGTAAGTTGCAAGTTCCATGCAATGCTTGTGTGAGTGAAATTTATAGTTTAAATTTAATATTGAAGCGTACTCACGCAAATCAGTTTGATATGTTAGATCATTGTGGCTTGCAACACAAGTTAATAGGCACCTTCCATAAATAAAATCATGACTATGACATTAATATAAAGTATGGTCAAAATAGTCAATGTGTAGAATCCCTGAAATGTTATTTATCTATATTTGATGGGCAAGATGGTAAATCAACATTGCTTTAGAAATGAATATGTATGGTCCCTATTTGAAGTGTCACCATGTTTACTATTTAAAGGCCTCTCCATCAAGCCTAAAACATACTTGATTCTTACTTTCTCTCATCTAAATTATCTCTTCATTATTGAAAGAACTTTTGAGAGACTAAGAGACACTTTCATTTAGAAGATCATCTCCCTACATTGTCTTCTACTTCATTCTTATTCTCCCTTCAAGACATCAAGATGGATTCAACAGGTATACATTTATTACATGCTTCCGCTTCATCTTTTCCTCATTCTTCTTCTAAATATGAGTTAGGCATCAGGGGATTATAATTGTTCCAACAATTGGTATCAGAGCCCGCTCATTATTTAGTTTGAGTTTGAGTTCTTGTTTTAAGAAAGGCTTCATGCTTTGACTATGATTCATTTTCCCTGTTGAATCTTAAGGTATTTGATGATTGATTAAGGACTCTAATTCATTAATAGAGTATTGATGATCTTCATCTAAATTAAGTAAATGGTTTGGAAAAGTTTTGTTATTTAAAAAATGGTTCTTGTGAGACTATCCCTTCATAACATGGTTTTATGTCTAAGTGCATACCATGTGGATCTACTCACTTGATTCCACTAAATTTTAAAGCAAGATTATTCCTATATAACGTGGTTTTATGTTTTAAGGATATACCATGTGGATCTGCTTGCAATTCATTGATTTTGGGAAAGTTTGAACAAAATTCAGAAGTGCAGAAATCGTCTTGCTCGGCCGAGTCCTTTGTTTTGAGCGGCCGAGTGTATGAAAAGGCGCGAACTGCTCGGCCGAGTCTTGGGATCTGCTCGGCCGAGCACATGAACAGGCGCCAAAAATGGCATAAACCGGTCGGACCTTTGGTTGAGTTCGGTCCGGTTCTCTTGACTACCCGGTCGGGTTTTTGGTTTTGCCCTGTCGGACCAAGACTTCCGCGGCCGAGCATTTGGTTTTGCACTGTCGAGCATTGTATGTCAAATAAGGCAATTGTTTCTGATTAAGGTGCTCGGCCGAGCACATCATAAGACTCGGCCGAGCAGCTCGGCCGAGCATTTTGTTTAGAGCGGCCGTGCATATCATGTCAAATTGACCAAAACCTTCTGATGGAGGTGCTCGGCCGTGCACTTTTCTATGCTCGGCCGAGCAGGTACTGTTCACAAGTTTTGGAAAATTTTAAATTCTGCATAAAACTTTGTTTTCCTTTTTGATCAAAACATTTATTTTTCAAACCTTAAAGCCCTGATTAATTATATGCTTAAATAATTTTATTCATTATTTAAATAATATTATCACCTAAGTGATTAACGTTATTTAAATGCAAAATTATTAAAGTGTTGAATGTTTAAGATATGAATGACTTGAATTTTCCAAAGAAGATCTTGACATTTGACTAACGATGGTATATCAGGCTGGAAACCTTGACTGATCTCCTCAACCATCCGAACGGATTGGTGGAACGACTAAGGTTGAACAACGCCACGTACTAAGAAAGTCTTAAGCATTCATGTGATGACATATAAAATGAACATTTAGTAATTTTATTAAATGCTTAAGACTACCCAAAGGAAGATTAAGCATTTAATCAAATATTGTTCAAATTACTTGTCATCTAAAGTAGTTATTTATGAGTCAATTCGCAATCTAAAGATTAGTTTTGATGTCATGTTAATTGCTTTATTGATGGATTTCATTTGATATAATTAATCTTTTAATTCATAATGTAGTTACTTATTATTGTTTTGTATTCATTCTTGTTCTCGATTCCCAGATTTACTTAACGCTTCTTCTATTACTGCTGCGATGAGCACAATTCCGATGTTTAATGGGACAAACTTTAAAACTTGGAAAAACAAAATTACTATGATCTTGGGCTGCATGGACATAGACCTCGCATTTAGGGAGCCTATTTCTCTTCCTCTTAGTGAAGATAGCACCGCTGAGGACCGCTTGAACTCTGAGAAGTGGAAACGCTCTAATCGCGTAAGTCTTATGATCATGAAAAATGTCGTCCCGGATGCATTTCTTAACAGTGTCCCCGAGGACGTTGATGCTAAAACCTTTCTTGAGACCCTTGAACGGCGCTTTGCCAAAAGCGAAAAGTCGGAAACAAGTTTTTGTTTAAGAAAGCTTGTTTTCATGAAGTACAAGGGTACCGGGAACTTAAGGGAGTATATTTTAGAAATGCTTCACTTATCAAATAAACTAAAAGGACTTAAGTTAGAGATATCGGAAGATCTTCTCGTCCATTTAGTGTTGATTTCTCTTCCTCCTCAGTTTGGTCACTTTGAGGTGACCTATAATTGTCAGAAAGACAAGTGGGATATTAATGAATTAATCTCGCATGTGACACAAGAGGAAGATAGGTTGAAGCAACCTAAAATTGAAGGTGCTCATTTAGCATCCACCTCTTCTCATGGGACTAAGAGAAGAGGGAAGAAAATTGCGGTAACAAGCAATAAGAAGCCTAAAGGATCATCTGATGATCGTAAGGAAAAGAAGTGCTTCTTTTGCAAGGACCCTAAGCACATGAAGTATGACTGCCCTAAGTATCACGCTTGGCGTGCTAAGAAAGGTATGTCATTTGGTCTTGTTTGTACTGAGGCTAATTTAGTTTCAATTCCTTCATATACATGGTGGTTGGATTCTGGTACAACACCTCACATTAGTATGTCTATGCAGGGTTGCCTGAATTACCGAAGACCTAGCGAGGATGAAAGATTCATCTGTATGGGAGCTGGGAACCCGGTAGAAGTCATAGGCATTGGAACCTTTAGATTGTTATTAAGTACCAGATATTATTTTGTATTGAATAATACTTTCATTGTACCTTCGTTTAGAAGGAATTTAATATCTATCACTGTTTTGGACAAAGAGGGTTACTCTTGTTCGTTCGGAAATAATAGATGTGATCTTTATTTTAATTCCATTATTGTTGGTACTAGTACTTTATCGAGTAGTGATAATCTTTATTTGCTTAACACTACTCAAACAATCAATGAGTCCCATAATAATGAAACTAAAAGTAAAAAGCGAAAGTTTTCAAGTGAAAATTCTTATACCTTATGGCATAGGCGTTTAGGTCATACCTCCAAAAGGAGAATTGACAAGCTTGTGTCTGAGGGAATCATAAATAAACTTGATATTCCGGATAAAGACTTTTGCATTGAATGCCTAAAAGGAAAATTAACAAACACGAAAAGGAAAGTATCCTCGAGAGCATCAAGTGTCTTAGAACTAATACATACGGATATTTGTGGACCATTTCCTACTCCTTCTTGGAATGGTCAACAATATTTTATTACGTTCATAGACGACTACTCTCGATATGGATACATTTATTTACTTCATGATAAATCTCAATCTTTGGACGTTTTCAAGTCTTTTAAGGCCGAAGTTGAAAATCAACTTGGGAAGACTATTAAGAACGTTAGATCCGATCGTGGTGGGGAGTACTATGGTCGGAATGACGTTTCGGGAGAACAACGTCCGGGTCCTTTTGCTCGCTATCTTGAAGAGTGTGGGATTGTCCCTCACTACACTATGCCGGGTACGCCTAGCATGAATGTTGTAGCTGAGAGTAGGGGTGTAAACGGTTCGGTTTAGCTCGGTTTGAGCGGTTTTAGAAACCGAACCGCTAGTCATCGGTTTGAGAAAATCTCAAACCGAGCTGAACCGCCAAAACCTCCAAACCGAACCGAACCAAACCACAATGGTTCGGTTCGGTTCAGCTCAAACCGCGGTTTAATAGATCGGTTCAGACCGCGGTCTGAACCACGGTTCAAACCGCAGTTCAAACCACGGCTCAAACCGTGTCTCAAACTGCGACCTAAACCGCCCAAACCATGGCTCAAACCAGGCCCAAACCAGGCCCAAATCGTGGCTTAAAACACAATTAAATTTAAAACTAATAGAAGTTGACCATAATACAACTTAGAACATTAAGTCTTGAAATGAAAATGAAAGTACCAAACATTCAAATTACAAAGAGTCATGTAAAATCCAGGTAGACATAACACCATTTGCTACCTATTAAACATTAATTCTTGAAATGAAAATGAAAGTACCAAACTATTAAGAAATTAAACTGGGATTCCAAGCCTTCAAAAGAGAGCAGCAGCAGTAGATATAACACCATTTCCTTCACCATATTTTGCCCTTCCTTACTGTCAACAAATACAAAGAATCATGAGAAATACAGGTATCTTAATACAGAGAAAAGAAACTAAATAGGCTATAGAATCATAACACTACGGAAAATACACTTACTGGTGCTGAAAGTTTTCCTGTCCCACCAAATATCAAAGTTCAGGCTGCTTACAAAAAAGAGAGGAAAGCAGAATTGTTAGGTTGTCTAATTTTGTTTATTACATGCAACCTTCATTACAATTTATTTTTAAAAAATAAACTATCATGATAACATAATGAGACGGATAAACAAGTGATCCAGGTTCATGTAGTCAAAGTACAAAAAATTTTATTACAGAAGCCTTGTGACACCATTCCTAGGAATCTCAATTGCAGAAACAGGCCTGCTTCAAGTAATGCTTTACTCCCACCAAGATTTTGATTTTTTAAACATAATTCTAATACCAAAGCCAATAGCTTATTCCATGGAATAATACCTTTAGTGGTGTGTACTATCAAGAATTGAGAAATTAAAGACATCAGTATCTTAGCTTCAAATTTCAGCAACAACCCAGATAGAAGTGACCAATAAGTCAAACAAATATCATAAATACACCCCTTACTTGTGCTGGCATGTTACCTTAGAAACTTGGGATTTACACATGTCAGCTACATAATCCCTTTTTACCATTCTAGTCTGCGCGAAGAAAGGTCATCACTCATCACCATCTCAACCAACACTCCAGTCCAGATTACGGAGTTAAACAAAATATGCTAAAGGATGTAACATCAGTAATCCACACTTACAGATTATAAGCTTTAGCCCATCAAATATACAGCAACCAAAATTCAGGCAGTGATTATTCAACTAAGGGAAATAAAGTAGCAGAACAGTTAACAGTGCAGAGAACAGGGAAAATAAATAAAAATAAGCACTTACAGAAGATTCAACTTCAGTGTCTTGGGTTGAAGCTTTTCGCTTCCTTGACATTTCAACCTAAATTAACAAGTATAGAAATTGATCAGATTCAAAAGGCAGAATAATGGCAGAACAATGGCAAGAACAAAACAATGGCAGTAACAAAACAATGGCAGTAACAAGTATGTAAGTTGAAGAAATCTTACACTGCAGTTCTTGTTAGCATCCATGGCTGAAATCAGAAGATCGTTTGGATTTTGGAAGTTACAAGCCGTAGAAAACAACGAATTGAAGAGTAATGTTAGACAATAAGAAACTTTGTAACTGTAAATCACCCAAAAACAACGAATTGAATCAACGAAAAAACATAGATAACTCACTGGATGAATTGAAGAGTAATGTTTGATTGAATCAACGAATTAAATCAACGAAATCGATTCAACCCAACGAATTGAATAGCGACTAAAAAACATAGATAACTCACTGGATGAATCGTAGAGCAGGGGAATCAGGAGGTTTTGATTTGGAAGATTTGTTGAGGGCGGTGCTGGAAGTCGGAGTGACGGTGGCGGACTGGCGGTGAAGAGGCTGTGGTAATGCCGGAGAAGGGAGTTTAGTCGACAGTTAAGACGCTTGAGATGGAGAAACTGAGGAAGGTGAAGGTGAAGGTGGAGGCGGAGGAAGGTGGAGGCGATGGGGAGAGGAAGAAGAAGGAGTCGACCATCGAGATCGAGAGAATTTGAGAGAGATCGTAAAAGAGTAGCCGCTTGAATTGAATGAAAATGAACTGATGAATTGAAACCCCTAGTCTTCTTAATGATAAAAATAAGCTAACCCTAAAATGAACGGTGGATAATAAACATAGGTAAAATATCAATGGTCCAAATTACTTGGTTCGGTTTAGGGGTTCGGTTTCATCGGTTCGGTTTGAACAGCTCGGTTTAGCTCGGTTTGGTTCGGTTTGGTTCGACTTCAGTGGAAAAACCGTAAGCTGAACCGAACCATACGGTTTGCTGATTTTTGGAACCGTAGCTGAACCGCAGGTGTGTAAAACCGAACCAAACCGCTCGGTCTGGTTCGGTTCGGTCCCGAACCGCGGTTCGAGCCGAACCACTGACACCCCTAGCTGAGAGACGTAATAGAACCCTTAAGGATATGGTAACAAGTATGGTTTCTTGTACTTCTTTACCTCACTCATTATGGGGCGATGCTTTAAAAACCGCTGCTTATCTTCTCAATAGAGCTCCCTCTAAGGCTACTAACAATAAAATCCCTTATGAATTATGGACGAATAAGAAACCGTCCTTAAATCATCTTCATGTTTGGGGTTGTCCAGCAGAAGCTAGGCCTTATAGGCCTAACGAAAGAAAATTGGACGCTAAGACAGTTAGTTGCTACTTTGTAGGGTATGCCGAGAGATCAAGGGGCTATAAATTTTACAACCCGAAATCTAGAACGTTTTTTGAAACGGGAAATGCTAGGTTCTTTGAGGATGTTGAGTTTAGAGGGGAAATTAGGAATAATAATTTTGAATTTAAGGAAGAGGAGGAATCCATTTCTATACCTCTTCCCTTAGTAGTTCCAATTGAAAATCAAGTACTTGCACCTGAAATTCAAGATGAACAAATTCAAAATATTAACTCCCCTATAAATATTGAACAACATGAAAATGTTGATCAAAATGAGGAAATTCAACAACCTCAAAATGAGGAAGAACCGGTGCCTTTAAGAAGATCAAATAGAGTAAGAAGAAGTGCCATCTCGGATGATTATGAGGTGTATCTAGCCGAGAATGAAGGACACTTAGGCTTAGTGGGAGATGAGCCTCTCACCTTCCATCAAGCCATTAATAGTCCTAATTCTCATAAGTGGATCAATGCCATTAATGAAGAGTTGAAATCTATGAAAGACAACGACGTTTGGGATCTTGTCACATTACCGAAGGATGTGAAACCTATTGGTTGTAAATGGATATTTAAAACCAAAAGGGATTCACAAGGTAATGTGGAAAGATATAAGGCTCGTCTTGTTGCTAAAGGTTTTACTCAAAAGGAAGGTATTGATTACAAAGAAACATTCTCTCCGGTATCTTCTAAAAACTCCTTTAGGATCATTATGGCATTAGTAGCACATTTTGATCTTGAGCTTCATCAAATGGATGTTAAGACCGCTTTTCTTAATGGAGACATTGAGGAAACCATCTATATGAAGAAACCATAAATGGTGGATGATTTGGAACAAACTAATCAATTAGTTTGTAAACTTAAGAAATCCATTTATGGGCTCAAGCAAGCTTCTCGTCAATGGTATTTAAAATTTAACCAAGTAATTCTTTCATTTGGTTTTGAAACGAATCTTGGTGAAGATTGTATATACCATAAGTTCAGTGGGAGTAAGTTTATATTCTTAGTCTTATATGTGGATGATATTTTACTTGCTAGTAATGACATGAACCTCCTTAAAGACACTAAGAAATTTCTTTCAAAGAAATTTGAAATGAAAGATCTTAGTGAGGCATCTTTTGTATTAGGAATCCAAATACACCGTGATCGCTCACGAGGTACTTTAGGATTATCACAAAAGGCCTATATAGAGAAGGTATTACAAAGGTTTAGCATGCAAAACTGTAAACCACATGACACCCCTGTCTCTAAAGGAGATAAATTCAGTCTCAATCAATGTCCCAAAAACAATTTTGAAACCAAGTATATGGAAAACATCCCTTACGCATCAGCAGTAGGAAGCTTAATGTTTGCTCAAGTCTGTACTCGTCCAGACTTAGCTTTTATTGTTGGAATGTTTGGTCGATACCAAAGCAATCCGGGGAGAGAACATTTGGTCGCAGCCAAAAGAGTGATGAGGTATTTACAAAACACAAAGGACTACATGCTTACATATTCAAAGTCGGATCATCTTGAGATCGTTGGGTATTCCGATTCTGACTTTGCTGGATGCCAAGACAGCCGTAAATCAGCGTCTGGTTATGTCTTCACATTAGCCGGTGGAGCCATTTCTTGGATAAGTGCCAAGCAGACATTCGTTACTTTCTCCACCATGGAAGCCGAGTTCGTTGCTTGTTTCGAGGCATCCAATCAAGCTATATGGCTGCGTAAATTCACTGAAGGACTGCGTATTGTCGATAGCGTCGAAAGACATATTAAGCTATATTGTGACAATAGGGCGACGGTCTTGTACTCCAACAATAACAAGAGCTCGTCAAAGTCTAAACATATTGACATTAAATTTCTTGTTGTAAGAGAGAGGGTACGAAATGAACAAATAGAAATACAACTTATTGGTACAAACTCTATGTTAGCGGATCCGTTTACTAAGGCGTTATCACCTTTATTGTTTCACAAGCATGTTGCTCATATGGGTGTAACAACTTTTGATAACATTTAATATAGTGGGAGTTTGTGTTGTTTTCTTCAATTTTATTGCTCTATTATTATTTAAAGTTTGATCTCATTTGGTTAAGTTGGACTAGTTGGAAGAATATGTATGTATTCATTAAGATCCATGCTACACATCCATACTTTTGATCTATGTCATTTAGTTGAATTAGTATATGTAATTATAGTGGGTTTAGTTGCGAATCAATTACAACGACTGCCCCTTTAGTTCTATACTTGTATGGCTAATGGACGAGATTGTTATAAGTGATAACAAAGTGCACATTTGGGTTGTCATTTATGTTATACTTGTGATCTAAAGGAAGAAATTTGTTTTGCAACCCAAGTGGGAGATTGTTAGATCATTGTGGCTTGCAACACAATGATCTAACAATCTCCCACTTGGGTTGCAAAACAAATTTCTTCCTTTAAATCACAAGTATAACATAAATGACAACCCAATTATTATAACATGCCTAAAGGGCATGACCTTTCATTTCCAAAACAATGCACCCGAATAGGCACCTTCCATAAATAAAATCATGACTATGACATTAATATAAAGTATGGTCAAAATAGTCAATGTGTAGAATCCCTGAAATGTTATTTATCTATCTTTGATGGGCAAGATGGTAAATCAACATTGCTTTAAAAATGAATAGGTATGGTCCCTATTTGAAGTGTCACCATGTTTACTATTTAATGGCCTCTCCATCAAGCCTAAAACATACTTGATTCTTACTTTCTCTCATCTAAATTATCTCTTCATTATTGAAAGAACGTTTGAGAGACTAAGAGACACTTTCATTTAGAAGATCATCTCCCTACATTGTCTTCTACTTCATTCTTATTCTCCCTTCAAGACATCAAGATGGATTCAACAGGTATACATTTATTACATGCTTCCGCTTCATCTTTTCCTCATTCTTCTTCTAAATATGAGTTAGGCATCAGGGGATTATAATTGTTCCAACATGATATACTAGTATTAATCTAACAATGTTTATTGATCATTTGTTTTGCTCTCATGCTTTCTTTAGTGAATGATTTGTGTTTGATTAATCCATTATGCAGATATATACTGTATATATATTTACACTCATAGGTAAGTGCAGAAAGGGAAAGAATAGCGAAAAAACAAGACTTCACTGGTTCTGACTTTGATTATGTTGCTGTTTAGAAATCTTTCATCGATCAGCAAGGAAGTTTACTAAAACAAAAGAAGAAGGATTTGATGAAATTCAAACGAAACCAACAATATGATGAAAAAGTGAAGATCATAACAATGTTTAAGTCTTATAACGATATTTGTGGGACTATCTGGTTGAATGGGGGCTCCAATCAAATAAATGACAAAACCAACATCATAGACATACATGATACCCTAAAAGGAGAAAGAATAATTTTACAACGGCATGTTTATTTAAATTAAACTCATCAAAATAAATCTAGCTATTCCATTCCAGAATACTAAAATGGCAGTTGTTACAATATTGTTTGCTCCAAACGTGATAAAAGATATGGCGAACTAGATCTCATCACGAGTCTGGTGACGGATAGTCCGAATGGGGTGAAAGAGACGTTGATAGGGATGACGGCACAGGGGGCAACTATTGTATTTGGACATCCACTTAAAGATACAATCGTAATGGTACACATGAGAGCATGGCAAAGATGAGTTGCATCCTCCTCGTAACTCCCCCAAACATATGCTACACCAAGCTTCTTTTTTTCCCTCTTCTTCCCCAATCATATTGTTATAAGAAGAGGAAGATAAAGCATCTAATAATTTAAGAGGATGGAGATTTGCTTCTTTCCTGATAATAACACGGTCAATATATAATGACCTACAAATCTGATCAACATTAGCCCGATACTTGATCCCAGTCACGTCCTCACCCACCAGCTGCATGGTAACAATACGGATTTCAATGCATAATGTAGCATTTACATTACTAGGTAGATTAAGTGAAAAGCCGGATATATCCCTAAACATTGCCTTTGTGCAATTGTCCGGAATTCCTAAACCAATAATTAGAACACCCAAACCAAGGGGAATATTATTTCTAATATTGCACACAACAAGAGACCATATATGTGGTTATCAATAGCTTTATATTCATGAATTCGGCATTTTAACATTTTGGAAGGAGGAGATAAGGTGTCGTCGTAAATCATCCTTCGCCTCTTGACTGCAGGGTTAAGAAGAATCCGCCTGCGTTTAGGGTTACGAACAAGGGCATGCTTCTCCCGTTGAAGGTTACGAAGGAAAGCCTTGAGCTTGATGTTGTGAAGGTCAATCTTGAACCTCTGGTGTGAAAGAAAATGAGTCACGTTTTTGATCTGTTGTAGTTGAGACTCCCTCACACTCGTCATAATTGCTCCTCCTAGACCTGAATTGACGCAAAGTGAGATGTAGAGAGGAATAATTGTTTATTTATAAGTGTATTGGATCCACGATTGTTTCTCCATTTTTTTTGTTTTTCATAGTAGGAAAATGATTCTCTTATTCAATTTCCTTTCCTGAAAAGGTTTGTAATTTTTGGCGGAGTCCTACACCCAATTGCGTATACTTCGTCTGTTAACAAAAGGTTTGACCTTTTTTTTTTTTTTTTTTTTGAAAAAACAGTAAATATGGATTTAATTTCTGTTTGGTTGTCCAGTTAATTTTAACGATTCAGGGTTCCTTATCTATGCTTTCCGTTAATCTTCCTTTGTGACTGCTAAAGGAATTTGGATTTGTGACTGCTAAAGGAATTTGGATTTGATCAATTTGAATGCAGTTAGTTCAGTGTTATGACTTTCCAGTAAATGGTTGTGAAATGGTGATCAAATGCTATATTTTTTTTTTTTTTTTTTAATTGGTTGTTTCTCCTTGACAGTTCTTGAATCAAAGACACTCTCTAAAATCAATTTTGTTTTTTCTGTTTCTTTTTTCCCTCATCTCGATAGGGACGGAGAAAGCAAACGGAATGTCAACAAGGTTGCATACAGTGTTCTGTTGCTTAAATTGGGAGAATCGATGTTGGGAAATGAATGTTTCGTGGTGTGGGCATCTAAACATTCATCTTCATATCCAGGTAAATAATACAATGCCATTTTTAGTGAAGTAAATTAAATTGAATATTTTTTGGATTTCATTAAAGAAAATGGCCACTGTCAAAGCTTTTCATTGACAAATTACCAAAGCAGAGATATTTACGTTTTTTTTTTTTTTTTTTTTTTTTTTTTAAATTCTGGATGCTGCCCCTAATCTTATTTAGGTAGAAAATGAACGACCAGTTTCGTTGTTGGAGTCATTTTGGCTTAATAGTACCACACAAATTTTTTTGTGATTAAACCTCTGTATCAGAACTATACACATTCCAAAAACTATAAGAGGTCAACCTTTCAACGGTGTTGTATATTACAAAAACCCAATCAAAACCCCAGTAATTTTTATTTTATTTTTTGGGTGGGTGGGTACATAATTGATTGTTGTAAGACCAATCTAGTGGAAACGCAGCTCCAAAAACAGCCCAGGAAACATCTTTAGCAAACTATTTACCAAGGTAGAAGATCACAGAACTATACACATTTCAAAAACTATAAACGGTCAATCTTTCAACAATGTTGTATGTATAGATATACTCCCTCCGTCCCAGAAAGATAGTCCACCTTTTTTGTTGTTACTACGAGGGAACTTTGAGCAGTTATAAACGCTACTTATAATTATGTTAATGTGAATCTTAAAATTGATATTAATAGTATTTATAATGGTGTATCAAGAACAATTTCAAAAATTTCATTAGAATAATTAAAAGTAGCCTTAATTATTACTCAAAGTTCCTTCGTAAAACCCATGAAAATAGGGGGACTATCATTCTGGGACAGAGGGAGTATTACAAAAACCCAATCAAACTCCAGTTTTTTTTTTTAGGGGAGGGGGGGGGGGGGTAGGGAATTGATTGTTGTATTTATAAACAAACTCTCCCCCAAACAAACTCTCCCCCCCCACCCCAAAAACAAAACCCCCACATGGGAGGGGTCTTAGAGGGGGGGGGGGGGTAGGGAATTGATTGTTGTATTTATAAACAAATTCTCCCCCAAACAAGCTCTCCCCACCCCAAAAACAAAACCCCCACATGGGAGGGGTCTTCGTTTATTTTTTCAGACAATCTGTCATGCTCCGCCCGGTTTGCATTGAGTATGATCAGCAACTTTTTGTTAGGCAGCTACTGCTCTAAGCCATTGTGACCTTAATTGTACATTTGTTTCTTCTTAGTGCATCACTTTCTTAAATATGTTGCATGCATTTTCGCAATGTATTCAAGAGTTAGGGAAGAAGAGTCAACAAACTCCCAATTTGGCTCCAAGCTACGTGCTGAGTGGCATTCGTGTTCTCTGTACACTTTTACATTGAGTTCCACATCAATGCAGCAAAACGATCTGAGTGAGAAGTGCCCATTTTGTCCTTCACATATATTTAACGATTGATACACACAATAGTTTATCATATTCATTTCGTCTAAAGAATATTAATTTAACAAAAATTTCCTTCCTAAATGTTGGTTAGGAAAGAGAGTGCCATACCAATACCCTTCCCCCCATGATTTTGAAGTTTGTTAAGAGATGGAGTTGGTTAAGGGTGACTGGGTTTGGATTTGGGGCTAAGGATATGGAGTTGGTTAAGGTTGTGTTTATACATTTAGGGCTTTAGATATCTAAACACTAGACTAAAAATAAAATAAAATATCTATTTATAACCCGTTTTCATACTGTAACTGTTTTTAGACTGTAATTTTTTATTTGTTTGTTTGTTTCAAATTCTAATGTTAATGTTGGGGTTGCTTCCCAGTAGTTGCAGTTTGGGGTTCATGAGTCATGACTTTTTTCTTGAACAAATGAGGGTGGCAGCAAAGGAAAGAATTGAAGCGAGGGTAGCATGTGTTCTTACGGGTTGAAGATGGAAGGGGGGGGGGTGCAGGTAATGACCATTGTTTCACACACACACAGAGATAGTCCCACATGATAATTTCAGTTTCCTATCCTCTTTCACCTTTTTGGGTGCAATAGGCTTCAACATATTCTTAAAGCCTGCTCTTCCACTGCGAGTGCAGACTCCATCGCTTCCTACTATGGGACTCAAGGGGAAACTTCAGTACGCTGCTAAGCCATTGTACACTCCAGTAGAGTAGTTTTTGCTTATTCATGGATAGATGCATGTGTTAATCACCATGGATAGAGAGTAGTGCTTGCTTTTACGAGTATAAGTTACATACTCTCCCGTCTCAAAATGAATGTTTAAATAAATTATAATAATTCAAAATGCAAAGACTTTTTTTTTACTACTTTTCAATACGAACGTACTATCGTTCCTGTTTTAAAGTTTCTTTTTTACTAAATTCTAGGTGTGAAGACATGGGTGTTGTTTTGAACATGAAGTTGTTGGGAGGGAGAGAGTAGTTTGGCAGTAGGTATTCAATAACAAAGTGATACTTCCTCCGTCCCGTAAAGTCTGTGAAACGTCATTTTCTATGGTTAATTTAGTTAATTTGGTGATATTAATAAAATATATTAATAAAATTTGCCCTATTTATATGTACTTTTAAGGTGTAAATATTTCCATATGTGTGTTTATGTTTGTGGTGGTGGTGTAAATGCGTTAAGACACTCAATCTTCTCTCTCAAATCTCCCAATAGTACGTCGTGCACTTTTATAAGACTGACCAATTGCATAATGTCACTGTGCTAATGGTCACGGGGGAGAAACTGACATTGTTCTTCTATTTGGTACGAGTTACAGGTTCGAATTATAAGGTGGATAACATGATTTTAGACATACTTCACACTGTCATTGAGTCTACAATGTCACTCACTGCACTATTATCATGTCTATAACCCATTTTCATAATTCATACTATCATCATTTTGTACTGTCATTTTTTATACAGACGGCACGGGCTTTTGAATACTAGTACACAAAACATTGTGAGAAAACGCCATGGTTGCCGAATCAAGGTTCAATCACCATATGCGAAATCAATAGAGACCTCAGTATTCACCTTTCTCTCCATTTTCACTGAGTTCCCGATCTTGATTTTACATTCAAGCAAAATCTTTTTGTTCTTCGTGCAATCTGCAGTCACGGCGGCCGGCAGCTTCGTCGACGATCAATGTAAGGAAACTTACGGCAAAGCTCTCGTAAGCTTTCCCCTTTACTAATATTTTGCTGTGTCTGTGTGTGTTTGTTTGTTGCTAGTCTTAATTGCAGGAAGTTGTATTCCGTGCGGTTCCATTTCAGTCCAAATATTCATAAAGTTATTTCTAAGATTTGTAAAATAACGCAGAACGATTTTTTATATTTTTTCCAGATCTAGGTTTTAATGATGGTGGTGGCCGGATCTGATGAGGAGCTAGCCAGATAACCGACGGCGCTATGGCGGTGAGGGGGTGGACTGAAGAGAAGGTAAGAGGGCGCTAGAGTGATTGAGATGGAAGGTCGGAATGAGAGGCCAGCGTTCGTGGTCCAAGGGAGATGGCCGACTGAAATTTTGGGGGTGGACTGTGAAGAGAAGGCTAGGGGGTGGGTGGGAGTGGATGGATGTGTTTGAATTTTTCTAGGTTAAATTGATACCAGATGTTGATCTTCATGGTGGCATTTATCTCTGGGCTAAACCACGGAACTATTTGACATTATGACGATTCAGGTCAGTAAGTTACCCTCTGTTCTCAGTCATCATATTGGAAGCTTCTATAATTATAACTCCCATTTTAAGTGATTATATAAACAAATTAAAGAAATTGTTTTTTTTTTCCTAACTAGGTCTCTATATCCATTGACATATATCAGAAGGGAAGGAAGCTGCATATTGATCATTGTATCTCAAAGAGAAGTTATGCTTCTGGATTGGAAAGGGAATGGTGGGAAGGCACTTTCAGTAGCATCCAAGTTAGTATCATGATACTTCATACTTTTACCTAGTCTTATTGTTGCCTTATCATTGTGTCTGAACGGTGGTGTAATTTGCATTTGCGCTGCTTCTTATCCTGGCAGTTCCGAGTCTGTAAGATCTTGAGTTACCTCTTATTCCCTCTCCCGGGGTTCTGGGATTCAATGGACTCTAGTTGTTTTTCTTTGCAGTCATGATGGTGAACAAACAAGTACTCTCTCACGGAGTCCAGATGGAAGATATCCATGTATATTTGCTGTATAGGGGTCATCGTTTAAATATGACCTATTGTTGTGGCCAAGCTGATAGCTTTTGCATGCAACTAGTGAGTAGGTTGCTTCCTCAATCTGCGAATAGTTAGAACTCCCTTCCTCCCTAAATGAATTTCCAAATTTCATTTTAAGGGACATTAAAAAAAGTTTACTTTTTATTCAATTTAATGGCAAAGATTATAATTATTCTTGTTATCTACTTCCCAAATACTTAGTTTTACAACCATTAAGTGACTAGTGAAAAGAATTGATTAAAATACATTAGGACAATTTTTTTTTTTTTTCCAAAAAGACATTCATTTTGGGACAAATATTTCTTAAGAATGGGAATTCATTTAGGGATGAAGGGAGTTGTAAGTTTGTTTAGATTTGCTCCAGGTGGTTTTATTATAATTATGCATATGAGAATGTTTAGACCTTTGTATTGAATGATATGCCTTGTAAAATAATTTGTTGAATCAATCACTTGTTATTGTTTTCTAACAAAAAATAAGTGAACCATCTATTATTGTTCAAACTCGGAGAAGAAGATAAGATCTTGCCCAATTTTATTTTCTTCTCCGGCTAGTTCAAATTCCTTCCAAACCTTTCTTTCCAACTCATTCATTTCATCCGACTCAGTTAACTCTCTATTCTCAACTCTTGCTTTCGTCTTTTCATTTAGAATTGTGGGTAGAATTTCCTTAGCTAGAATTTGGAGGATAGAGGCAGGAACAGAGTTCTGCTATAACCATAGAAACTTTAGGTTGTATAAAAGGTGAGATGGTCCATGGCGCATGATTTCTTTAGACGTGGATATTTTGACCAACTTTGGGATAGTTATCAATGCCATTCATTTTCCAGTTGGGTTTAGGAAGTTGACTATGGAAATTGGGGATATTGAGGTTGCCCTTCTTCCTAGTTTCAACTAATTGATCGCCCATCTCATTCTGCATTATCTTAGAGTCCCAAGCCACTCTTTGTCACTAGGTTTATTCCATTTCCAAGGGAATTTAGGCCGTCTGTAGGTACCTTGCTTTTATTAGGTAATAAGGCTCAATCGACTTTGATCGAATCGTTGATGCCTTCCCATCAACTACTCAGGCAGGCAGAGGGGAGCGAGCTACTTCTAGCCGGGCTTCCCCTTGGCCTCTTCTAAACCAAGGACCCGAACCAAAGGTGGGATGCCATGATTAACGCCTTTACAACAATTTTGAGGTGTCTTGGACTGAGCACAGGCTGGAGCATATCCCAAAAGAGAGTGGCTCAAGAAGTATGGCTTTACAACCAATTTAATATCGTCTTTTTCTTCACGCAGTTCGAGCTAGGTCATCGATTGCACCTAGACCCCTTCATCAACGAAGTTTTGGAAAAAATTAATGCCATGCCCATACAGATTGATGCTAATGCAGTTAGGATCCTAATTGCCTTCGCCATTTTATGCAGACACTTGGATACGAGCCCTGCTTGTCAGCTTTTAGGAAATTATATTATCCCATATTCTCATGATTACAAAACCAAGGTGATTAGCACCAAACCCCTAACTTCTGCTCCCAAATTGTTTGAGAAAGTGTCTGACAAAGTCAGTGGCTGGAGCAAGCACCTGATTTTGTCTGAGTGCCAATTGGGATAAGAATTTCCAATGCCGACGACCAGTCTACCCTGGCCTCCTTGGCCTCGACTTTTTGAACCCCCTCTTGGAGTGAAGACTTGGTGAGAAGATATTATGAGTTTGTTCAGACTAGGGTCGTGAGCTGGGCCGACCTGAAGTCTGACAACAAACATTATGTTCGGTGTGGCATGATATCGGGCCCATTAGGCAGGAGTCAGCAGTTTTTCAAAGTGAAATTTTCAAGGTCAATTAGAACACCTAATTGACCTGAAAAAGATGGACACACGACTTGCCGGTGGAGGTCTCCAGCTAAGACCTCCGGTGTGAGGATAAGTACAGTATTCTTGAGAGAAAGTGGCGGTTGAAAGTCAAAATGTCAGTTACCATTGGTAGGAGGTGATCCTCTTGTATTTATAGTGATAAAAAACATTAATTATGATCATGGCATGAATGTAGGAGCAGTTATGAGGAGTGGTAACAACCGGCTTCTGTTTTATAGCTAACCTTTACATTTTGAATCATGTGGGTCGGCCTGAGATGAGATCAAGGCCGCCAACATATTTATTCCTTGTAGAGTATATGTTCGTACAAGTACAGTACTACGGTGTTTAAGTCGGGCTGTGGTCATAACTGACCAGACTAGGTCGTCCTTTGAAGATGGGCCTCATAAGCCTTCTGGTGTCAGCCTGGTGGGCCGAATACCGGGCTCAACCCGCTGGGCCTTGTCCGCTTATACCGTTCATATCCTTCTGTTTTTAAACAAAATCTTGGCCTGATAGAGATAGTTGAAAAAGTACACTTTACGCTTTCAGGCAAAATTCAGTGTAAGATTTTCAATTTAACAATGCTATGGTTCATTTTAGTAAGCCTACTAAGACTCTATGTTCGAGGTTGAGCCTCAAAGTTGACAAAGATATCCGGAAAGGCGAATAATGATGCCAATGATTTACTTCGTCCTTTTTTTCACTTGCCAATTCCATATGACTTTCTTACAATAACTGGTCTTTAATATATGATGGTCAGGGCTGCGCACACCCATTTGGCCGGGATTAGGGTGGATATCACTGCTCAAGTGGTTTCCTACAGGAGACTATTTTTTTGCTGCCAAGTTGTACACTCTTTACTATCAGCTGCTATGCTATCTATCTGCATGAAACATGCACTTGTTACAGATATAAAGTGAATAATGATCCTCTTCTATCTCTCAGGAATGGAACATTTTATCTTTGGGAGACTAACACATGGACGTCAGAACCCTGGTCCTCAACAAGTGGCTTGTCACAGTTAGTAAAAATGATTATGACGCTGTATAGACCTATAAATTTATCTCTACTTGGTATTTTTTATTAATTTCTTTGATAGGTAACGTAGAAAATTTGCTTCAGTCTCTGCTTATCTTGGTTTGTTGTTCTTCCTTGATTTCTTTTGGGGCATAGAAAAGATTGGAGTTTGTTCCTTCAAATTTCCTGGAAATATTTATTCAGGGAAAAAGTACTTCAAGTTGGTGCTCATTTAGAACCTGGCATAGTTAAAGTTAGCCCCAGAAGAGTAGTATTTTATGCTTCTGAATTTATATGATGCTAATTAAATCATTTTATGTGTCTTTGTTAAATAACCTTGGCTTTTCTAATCATGTCAGCTATGTATGGAAGTGCTACAGTTCTTGAGAATGAAGATCATGGTCAAATTGGAAAAAGGCCAAACCTCGCTTTCATCCATTGTACTTTCAAGGGTGTTTCACTTTTACCATTATATTTTTTTTATTCATTTAAAAATATCACCGTAGTTTGGAAAATGTATCATTCCGACCCCAAATTGCGGATTAAGGCACAGATTAGATTCAGGGACGGATTTTGGGCCAAAATAGTACTCCCTCTGTCCCTAAATGAGTGTCCATTTTCAAGAAATCTTTGTCCCTAAATGAGTGTCTTTTTTTAGCATAACTTTCTCCCTAAACGTTTTTTTTCGAAATTTTTTTCACCGGTTTCTTTATACGTGCAAAACTAAAGGTTTGGAAAGGAGATTACAAGATTATATATGAATCGTTGTTACCAAATTGTTCAAAAAGTTGAGATTTTCAGTGTCCCTTAAAATGAAATTTGGACACTCATTTAGGGACAGAGGGAGTATGTTTTCTAAAGTACAGTGGCTCTCATGAAAGAAAAGACATATAATGATAGTGAAACACCTTTGAAAGTACAATGGATGAAATTGGATAAAAAGGCAAAGGATCACAATCGGATTGGTCGTTTGCCTTAATAAGGTATTTTTCTAGGGTTTATGCATTATGTAATTCTCACCAATGATTTTCTGCAAGCTTGCTAGTCTTATATGCTACGGCTCAAGGCATATAAGTTGTTTGCTTGCTAGCATGGTGAATCCATTGATTGCTTTTCTTTCTGCATTGATCTTTTAATGGTGTTTGGTGTTTTGGAGGAGTCTTTGGTTTTACACCCCTTCGACTATATCTATGCTTCTTGTCTTTAATGGGGCTGTTGACTGTAATAAAGATGAGAAGGCCAAGGGGTATTGCGTTACATGTGTTATGGAGTGGTTTGAGGGTGAAATACAGGGTTTCTAGGGATCAAGCTCTGGTTAGGTTCTTGTTGGGTGATATGGTTCTTTATCTGTCTTTTTAATGGGCTTCAGCTATAGCTTTGTTTCCGGAGATTGCTATTTCAGATCACTGAAGAGAGTGATCTTCATTCTATGAGATCAATGAATAATTTAGTAGTTCTGTTTATACATTCGAGGTCGATTTTACTCGAGAATAGAGTTATTATATTTATTGCGATGGGAATTTAGCATGCGTGCTATGATTAGTGCTAACATATGGTCAGTTGAGGTGTGGTCCACTTGAGGTGCAAAGTTCATCTTCATTCTATGTGATCAATGAATAGAGAATGAGGATTGGATGAACCCCGTCGAGTGAACTTTGAACAATAAACTTGGTTGTATTTGACTGAGAGCAAGATGGAAGGTGTGAAAAGGACACGAAAAAAGGATCACAATTAATATCAGAACCCTGCTAGTGACATTCCTCCTGATGGGAGCAAGCCAGAAAAGGGGAAGGGAGGAGGATCAGATCAGAGGGATGGGAAGAGAAGAAGAGACGACCATATATCCATACCTGTTGTTGCCTGGAAGACAAGCTTGATTCTTGAGAATACAGTTCAAAATATTGTGTGGAAAGTTCAACCCATGAACCCGATCAAATTGAGTCTTTCTAGGAATGGGCTTAGAACAAAAAATTTTGCTGTCCACCCTTACAACTGTAAATACAGTAGTTAACATCCTTTTTGATATGGGTAAAAATGCCAAACAGAATGAAGTACAAGTAAAACACAGTTGTTAAGCAATCACTTGAACTTGAACTTGATGTATTTTTGTAGTTAGTTCCCCCCCCCCCCCCCCTTATGAATTAAGCACCTCTTTTTTATTTATTTGTATGAAAAATGAATGATATAAGTTGCAACTCATTCGCATGCTTTTCTTACGATATCCATGCAACTTTAAAACATTCTTGATGCTTGGACTCCTTATATATCAAGAATGATCGTCAAAGATTCCGGTCATTTTAACCTGAGTTACTTCGTATTTCTAATGAGAGCTCATTGTTTGGTGCTGACTTTTCTCAGATGCACTCCTGTTGTTACCTTTTGACTTGCCAGAGCTACATTGGTTGACTGGAAGGTAGGACATGCAACATAGCTCCCATGTTGCATAGCAAGCATTTTTTGCTTGATATGCCTTCTCATTCACGATCTTTACATAGATTTTTCATATGACCTGATCACTTCTCATAGTTTATGCAGTCGAGGCATTGAGAAGATCGCATTCGATGGCTCAGGAGAGCGTTTGGCTGTATCCTATAAAGATGGGGATGGGTTGTATGAGGGTCTTATTGCTATCTACGACGTGCAAAGGGCTTCACTGATTACACCATCATGTTAGCACTAAATAGATGCTTGTTTGTTATTTAAATTGTTTGTCCACTGGCCTTTTGATCTTATTTTTTGTTGTTAATTGTGATTTAACGGTGTTTTAGCTGATTTCTGATCCTCTGTTTGCTTGCTTAATTCAGTGTCGTCATTCGAGGACATGGAGACGAACCAAAACCGACGTTTTCATTTCATGACAAGTGTCTGTGGTAAGCCTTTTTGCAGTTCGTGTTTTGCATAATCTTCACGTGCTTATTACACATTATGATATTCCTCTGTCCTCGTTTCATTGTCATAGAATTGCAAATTAAACAATTGTACTCCGCAAATCCGGTCATTCATTTTGGGAAAAGTAGCATATAGCATATGTTTTGAATTTCCAAAGCTGCCCCAATAGTGAATTTTGCTTTAGTCTGTATAATGCTAGAGCAGTGGGTTTTGTTGCACATATATACTCCCTCCGTCCAGCTCACTTGAGACTTATTTCCATTTAGGTCCGTCCCATCTCACTTGAGACCTCTCCAAAATAGCCAGCTTTTAATAATTTTATATTAAATCTATCTCACCACTCATTCTCTCACTTCATTTTATACCACTCAATTTATTCAACCAACACTACGATTTACCACCTCTTATTATTCTTTTTCCTTAGTTATTGTGCCCACCTCTTAGGGCTCAAGGGAGGTGGGACGGAGGGTGTGGATAATGATATGTATAGTGAAAACTCATAGTAAAACTCCGTATTCCGTTAGATTGTAATAGATCTTTGTGACCCCCACAGATAAAAACTTATCTAACGGATTACAGAATGAGTTTCACTATGAGTTTAAACTATTAGTTTTCACTATACGTATCATTGTCATATCCTTGATTTTTCGTCCCCATGCACTTCCCTTGTCAAGGTACTTTTTCGTCCTTCAAATTAGGTACATATACAATTTAATGTAGTAGTATATGCGTATTAATTACGAAGTGTGTAGTATGGTTGGTAAAGGGTTAGTAGTAAAG